>MU739246.1:0-48301 GCA_026770625.1 Nicotiana glauca
ACTTTAATTGGAAAAACTCACTTCGCCCGTTCTTACCCCTCGGGGTGGGGGCGCGCCGAAAACAGGTGTGACAACAAGCGAACGTGTAGAAATGATCCACGTAATAAATAGTTAACACTCTGACATGTATTGGTGCTTCAACGATTTGTCAATACTTATAATGACATTGTCAAGTAATAAATTCTCATTGTCAAGTAATAATTTCTCAAATGACTTTCATGAATAGATTCTAATACATATAATTGCCTTAATGTGTTGGATGCAATCGAATATAACCTTGTCCACATATACTTTGACAGTTTATTATAGACAGTGCCTGAGTTATATACATAACTAGTCAGAATTCATCGAAATACATCCATATACTTAGCTGTAATATGACAATTTCAATAAGTCTGAATTTATATTCTCTAACTAGACAATAACCTGTTTAATACATCTGAATTTATATTCTTTAACAAATATTAACTGAATTTGAAAGATACATATTAAATAATATAGCTGAATACGGAGAAATACATATGAATAATACAGTTGAGTACAACTTAATATAGATGAATACAAAAAAAATACAACTGAATACAGCTGAATACAACTAACTACAGCTGAAATAAAACAGCTGAATACAACTGACTACAGCTGAATACAACTAAATATGTATAACCTGTTTAATACATCTGAATTTGTATTCTTTAATATGCATTAACTGAACTTGAAAGATACATATAAATGAATGCTGCTGAATATAGCTGAATACAACTAAATACACTGACAAGGCTAAATACATATAAAAATAACTGCATACAACACACATGACATAAATATATCATACATGAATACATATGAATACAACTAAATACAGACTGGAAATTCAAACATTTTAAAACAACAAATAAATACATTGAAATTAGAAGGAAAAACAGTTGAACCTTGAAAAATCCTTAAAAATACAACTATAAAAATACATCAGAATACATATGCATGCATATAAATACAACTGAATACATGAATAATACATATGAATTTCATCAGAAAATTACCTTTTCTTCGACTTTATATGAGCTTTTACTTGCTTCAACCTCCTTCCCCTTAACAGATAAAGCTTCAGATATATGAATTTTCCTCTTTTCCGAAATGGAAAGTCTTGTCTCCTTCATTGATTTCTCGACTTGGGTTTACAATTTGGTGAGTAGAGACGTTGAGAATAAGTAAAAATGGCGAAAAAAAATGCTTACCACACTACTTATAGAAGCAAGTCGATACAATGTAGATGAAGCGTTAGGGTTTACCCAAGATTGGGAAAGGAGGAAGCTGTGTTGTGGGTGGGAGGATTCTAATTTTTAGCGCGATTAAAGGGGATTTGGAATGAAAAATAGATTGTATCAATTTAGAGAGAGAGAACTTTTATTGAGAAGTTGTATGGAAAACGGTATCTATGAGAGAGAAAATCCAAGAATGGAGAGAGTGAAATAAAACATAGCGTGTATAGTGACTTAAGTGTAGGAGATACCCAAAATTCGAATTCTTGCTATAAATCATATAACATATCTATAGGAGGTAATTTATTGAAATGGTAAGTATTTATTTTAAATAAATAGGGGGTTAACCTATTCTATAGGAAGTAAAAATTCCTTGATTTATTATTGTGGTTGTATAAGGATAATTAGAAGTTCTAGAACCTCTCCATTTTTTTTTAATGGGTAATGAAATTAATATATGGAAACAAAAGCATTAACAAAAAAAGAAAAAAACGAGCACAACGACGTAATATGAAGAAGTCCGCAATAAGGTGGCATATGCGCATATATAGAGAAAGGAATTTGGTAATGCCAAGCTGTCGGTCGTAAACTGCGGTTAAAATATGACCACAGTCAATGGTTAAGGCCTGAGAGGCGTCGGTGGAGGTTAAGTTAAGCCACTGATTCAAAATCTTCAGAAATAAAAATGAACCGTCGGATAAATAAATAAGGAAAGTGGAGAGAGGAGAGAGAGAGCAAAAGAGAAGAGCAGAGAAGAAAAGGATTGAAGAGAGAAAGAATCGCTTGTTGTAGAAGGAATACCCATTTTTAACGTTAATATATATGCGTTGAAAGAGAGAAAGAGTTGAAGGAAAGTGAGGCTTCTTGGGCTTTTCTTTTAACCTTCAAACGCAGATAAGCTTAGTGTAATGGCAGATTCTAATTCAAGTGCCGATTCTGTCGCCATTGACGTTGAGACCATTTATCTCGGCGGAAAGGTTTTATCTTTTCCTTCATTTTTACCCTTTCACCCATACCATATATCTGTCTGCCGTATACATTGGCTAATTTAAATTTCTCAGTGAACGATCATTGGGCTGTTTTTCTTCTTTGAAATCATTTCAGGGCATTGATAATACGTTTTGGATTTTCATAGTGCAATTTTCCATTTTAATTTTGCAAAGACAACTTTTTTAAATGTTGTTTAATGTAGATTATTGGATTTTGATACGTTGATAGAAAATGTGCAATGTTTCTGGTACAAGAAGCATAACGCTTGAAGTATCCGTCACAGGTGGAGATTCTCTATTCTCTGCCGTGAAATTTTTTTGTTTGACCGCTGCATTTATTTCTTATCAGGCTCATAAAACACACAAATTCTTTTTTGTTTTTCCATTTTCCCCTTTTCCCCCCAATTCGGTTAGCCACTGAGGGCTCAATAGTTTGTATTGGTGGTGAAGGGACGTGAATAATTGAATTCCTTAAATAAAAGTTTTAGAGCCATTATCATTTCCTTGGTTACAGAAGAGCGGAAAAGAATTGGATTTTGAATGGTGTTTCATCTTTTCTTGTGTTAATTGTTGCAGACTCATTCTACAATTGCCAATTAGCTTTTTCTTATGACTGTTTAGCTGTATTGATTGCTTATAATTTCATTCCTCTGTCGGAGATCAAATGGAGTGTTTTTGAATAATGTTGATGACTCCAGGATTCTCGTTTAGTTCCTTTTTTTTTGGGGTTTTATGTGAGTGTTAGATTGTATCTTTTTCAATCCTCTATTTTTTTACTTCTACTTCTTGTATTCAATTGGTTGAGACTTACCTATCGTCTTGTAGTGACATTTGTGACTCCAGTCACTTTCAAACACAGCCTGCCTTTTACTTTGTCTATCCATTTTATTATTTTATTTAACGACTCATGTTGCGTAACATATGATCAATTTTTCTCTTCTTTGTTGTTGTCTTTGATTCCGTCCTTTTCTTCTTATCTCCTTTCAAGAGCTAGTAATAATCCAATTTGATGTTATAGTTTAATGTGTAGTGAGCCGATCACATAGTTACGCTCATTCCACATAGTTAAGGGGGAATTATTTTAAGAAATAGGATAGAAAGCTTGGGGAGGGGGAGGACGATAGTGTCTTTTACTCGAGGTGAGTGATATTGTATTAGAAAAGTGATTTATGCACTAAACCAAATTCATTCTGGTTTACAAAATCATACTGATTAATAGTGCTTTTCCTGCTAACTATAAACTTGGAGAAATTGGTATTCTGTAGATAATGGATATCTGTTATGTTGATTTATCGAACTTACACAAAGAAACTCTATTCAGGAGCATGTCGTACGGACTAGCTGCGGCCCTGTGTCTGTTATAGTTTATGGAGACCAAGAGAAGCCAGCACTGATAACTTATCCAGATTTAGCTCTAAATCGTAAGTGAGTAGTTTGCGTTCTTGAGTTCCATATCTACCATTTTCAGTATTCTATTCATGTGCTTTGAGGTCGTTTATATATCATTGCTTGTTTGTTGATCTTTGTCCGCGGGCTTATGCTGTTTTGCTTTCAAACATGCAATTTGCAGATATGTCATGTTTCCAGGGATTATTCTTCTGTCCGGAAGCAGCTTCATTGCTGCTCCATAACTTTTGCATTTACCACATAAGTCCTCCGGGGCATGAGGTCCGTGAATTAGCCAGCTTGTTTTCTTTCATGCAATCTTATTGGGTTTTTGGTTCCGTTTATCAAGTTCTATTAGAAACGATTCAACTTATCTCCATTTCTCACACCACAAGAGTTCTTGCAGTTGGGAGCTGCAGCAATTTGTCCAGAGGATCCTGCACCTTCAGTAGATGATTTGGCTGATCAGATAGTTGAGGTTCTTAACTATTTTGGGTAATTCTCGAGCTTTATTTACTCTATATATTTTACTCATGATTATACAAAGACTGCAAAAGCCTTTTCCTTTCTTTTAGTTACTTGTTTGAACTTTGAAACCTGTTTTCTGCTTTTTGTGAGCCCTTTCTTGATAACTTCTGTATACGCAATGAATCATCCTGGAAAAAAGAGGGAATTTTTTGAAGTTATATATTCTTGCTATTTTCAGGCTGCGGTCAGTTATGTGTATGGGAGTAACGGCTGGTGCCTATATACTCACATTATTCGCGGTAAGTTTCTTCCTGAAAAATGCCCATGTGATACTCCTCTTAGCGGTACTATCATATATTTAACTAACATGTATTTTAAATTGCAGATAAAACATAGGGAGCGTGTTCTTGGTCTGATTCTTGTTTCCCCTCTGTGCAGAGCACCTTCTTGGAGTGAATGGTTTTATAATAAGGTGCCATTTCGTATCTTTCTTTCACCTTTTTCTTAAGTGAGAACAAAATATGCTCTATCAAAGTTGAGATAATTGTTAATCCACAGGTCATGTCGAATTTACTTTACTTCTATGGAATGTGTGGTCTGCTGAAAGACTTTTTACTATACCGTTACTTCAGCAAGGTACCTGTTGTGTCCTATTTTGTTTTCTTCATGTCTATTGTTTTTTCCGATCGACCAGATTGATTAAGGAGGTTGCTTTAATTGAATCAGGAGGTTCGTGGCAGCGCAGAAGTTCCAGAATCAGATATAGCTCAAGCATGCAGAAGAGTAAGTGCCTTTTCCGTGTTAGTTAGTTTGCAGAAGTTAGTCAGTTTGATTCTTCTTCTACTTGTTTGTTAGGTTATTGCTTTGCAGATATTATTTTTTCGCTAACTCTTGTATTTGTTTTAAAAAAAATAAAAAATTCAGTTGCTAGATGAAAGGCAGAGCACAAACATTTTGCGGTTTCTTCAAGCTATTGATGGGTAGGAAGCTTGATCTCACTGCATATAAAATATAGATAGCAATGTGTTGCTTTTGAATAGTCACAAGATTAGACCTCGCTGAGCTTGTTTTTGTGAATGAGCAGGAGACCCGATATCACACAAGGATTGAAAAAACTACAATGTCGAACTCTCATATTTGTCGGGGATAGTTCTCCTTTCCATTCCGATGCTCTCCACATGACCGCTAAGTTGGACAGAAGATTCAGTGCCTTAGTGGAGGTATGCTTTCATTTTAATGTGAAACGACACACTTTTTCCATGTAGTGGTATTCCTTTTCAGACTAAAAGTTATATGGGGTTAGTCCGGTTGGGCAAGAAGCTGTTTGTAGTAAACCTGAATAAAATTATGTGTGCACGTTCATAAAAAGCTGCAGAAGTATCCTGATTGAAGCTATGTGTACTTAGTTAATGCTCTACTATTTTAAATGTTGATGTATTAGTTGGCATTAGGCATTGGATCTTGTGTAGAGTTGTAGATCCTATGTGTAATAGAACTTAGAGTAAATGCTCATTTAATATAGGAATGGTGTTGTTCACGAAAGATATGGGGTTGTGATTGGAATTTGCAGGTACAGGCGTGTGGATCAATGGTGACAGAAGAGCAGCCACATGCAATGCTGATACCAATGGAGTATTTCCTCATGGGATATGGACTATACAGACCAAACCAGCTTAGTGGCAGCCCAAGGAGTCCTCTAACTCCATCTTGTATCGCCCCCGAGCTTCTCTCTCCGGAGAGCATGGGCTTAAAACTGAAACCTATCAAGACCCGGATTGAATCCAAGGTCCCGGGTACACGCCGATAATGCTGGATTCAGTTCAATTTAACTTGTGTATATTGAAAGTCCCTATAAGTTTTAATTGTTTATGTTGGGGTTTTTGTTTTGGGGCTTGCTGTAATTAGAAGGTGAGAAGGGTAGGTATTATTATACATATATATGAGGTGTAGATAGGAAGGTTGAAATTCTTTAATGGACATAGGGAGGGGATTCATTCATTTGTAGGCAGAGAAAGGACATTAAACATGTTCCCACTTTCAGTTGTATTTGTAAACCGGAAAAGAGACGTTTATTTATGAACATGACAAATGGTGAATAAGACAGCAATTGAGCTGGTCGTTATTTATTATTGTAGATTTTAATCTATATCTATACTATATTAAAAGCACGAAAGTTCTTGTCGAAATGTTGTTTGCCTTTTTTACCCTTTTAAAGTAGAGTTCACATTAGATAATTGTCACGACCCAAACCCCGCACTGGTCGTGATGGCGCCTCTCGTGAAGACGAGGACAGCTAACTGACCCAACTCGTCTTTTCAAAAATAGTTAAACATAAATAAACAACTTAAATATAACTTAATAACATTAATTAGCGGAAATACAACCCAACACAGCCCTAATTGGGTTGTCACAAGTCACGAGCATCTACCAGAATGTAAATCCGCTACAAGGTCTAAAATATAAAAAATCGGAATAATGAACAAAAGAGAGAAACATGGTGCTGCGAACGCTGACAGTCACCTCCTTAACTCATATAACTCTGCCTCTAATCGGCCCAAACCTGCTACCGGGTGAATAAATACCTGCATCTGCACACGAGGTGCAGGGAGTAAAGTGAGTACTTCAACTCAGTGAGTAATAAATGTAAATAACAACCGAGCAGTAAGAAATCACGTAAAGCAAACCATCATGCTGTATAGAAGCAGAGTACAATCCTTCGAGAAAATAGTGACGCTGTGAAATCTTTGAAAATCTCTTGGCTCAGTTTATATCTCTTTTGAAAATGATTTTCCCAATAATTACGAAATGATTTCAAAACAGTTAGAGCCGATAAGCACAGAAAATCTGCCCCTCGGGCACAAATGCCACAGTGTAACACGTAAAAAGGCAAGTAAAAATGCAATATGAGCACATAAAAGTCCGCCCCTCGAGCACTATCTCAAAACAGTACCAGCCCCTCGGGCTCACTTTCAGAACACTCTCAGCCCCTCGGGCTCTCTTTCTCAGATCACTCTCAGAACAGTATCATATAGTAACCGCTGCGGCGTGCAGCCCGATCCACATCTCGCTGCGGCGTGCAGCCCGATCCATATATCGTCGACGGCGCTCACTGGGGGTGTGCAGACTCCGGGAGAGGCCCCTTACGACCCAAGCGCAATATCAAGCCACCTCGTGGCATATAAAATAAGGCCTGAAAGCCTTTTCACATCACTCATGAGGCCTGAAAGCCTCCTCACATCAGTCATGAGGCCTGAAAGCCTCCTCACATCACTCTTAAGGCCTGAAAGCCTCCCCACGTCACTCATAAGGCCTGAAAGCCTCCTCACATCACTCTTAAGGCCTGAAAGCCTCCTCACGTCACTCAAGCCGCCTCGTGGCTCATAAAGTATCTCAGGCCCTCGGCCTCATATCACTCAGCATATCCTCACATATGGCCCTCGGCCTCACTCAGTCCAAAATCATCACAAGCCCCTCGGGCATTTGTAAAACAGCAGTTCTCAGCCCAAAATATCATTTAAGTTTCAAACCTAAGTAAAATTGGCTGAGTTGTAAAACAATAGATTTCAATGGGACTGAGTTCAAATAATACGTCAAAACAGTGAGGAAACAGTGATAAAATCCCCGAAGGGTTCAAATAATTGGCAATCAGCCCAAATCATGATAATAACAAATAAGTTTTAGTCAAATACGCGGTAAAATAATCAATCGGGACGGACCAAGTCACAATCCCAAACGGTGCTCTACCCCACGCTCACTATCCGGCATGCAAGTCACCTCAATATAGCACTACGGTGTGCAATCCGGGGTTTCAAACCCTCAGGATATCATTTACAATTATTACTCACCTCGAACCGGCGAAATCTCTAGCTCGCGACGCCTTTGCTCCTCACATCAGCCTCCACGCGCGTTGAATCTAACCAAAATCAGAGCGAATACATCACAATATATTAAGGGAACAAAGCCCAAGCAAAAACAATCAATAACCGGCACAAATCCCGAAATTACCAAAACCCTAGCCCCAGGCCCACTTCTCGAAACTCAGAAATTCTTACACCAATGGGTTTCTTATCTCGCCACGAGTCTATACATATAAAGAACACCAAAATCGGAGTCCAAATGACACCTCAAATCCCAATTTGAAATATTAAAACTCAAGCCGTAGTTCTTCCCTTTTTTGCTAAGTTTCCATGGATTTCAAGGTCAGTTTCACAATAAAATCATGTTTTTAGATCATAGGACTTACCTCCAATCGATCCCAGTCGAAACCCTCTTCAATTCCCATCCAAAAGCTCTCAAGGATGCTCAAAAATGGTGAAAATAAACTTAGACTCGCGGATGAAATAATATAAAAACCATTATGCCCAGGTGACCTTTTACTCTATGCGAACGCGAGGGCCTTCTCGCGTTTGCGATTCTCAAAAATTCCATTGCCAAAAATTTCCCTTCGCGAACGCGGTCCCCCACACGCGAACGCGAATCTATGACCGCTGACACTACGCGAACGCGCGCCTTGTGCCATGAACGCGATGAACAAACACATGCTGGACCTCAGACCCCTTCTATGCGAACGCGATGACTGCCCGCGAACGCGAAGCTCAAGGAATTACCTCTCCGCGAACGCGATGCCCATAACGCAAGCGCGAAGAGTAAACCTCCTGAATTACCAATTTCCCCTATGCGATCACGACGCCCCCTCGCGATCGCGATGACCAAATTTCTGCAACACTTCAGCTGGAAAATCTTCAACTTCCAAGGCTAGAATTGGTCCGTTTGACCAAAAGTGCCAACCCATCCTAAAACATCACCCAAACTCGTTCCAATCATCAGAACACATCAAACAACACTAAAATCATCAATTACATCGGATTCAAGCCTAAGTTCTTATAAAACTTCCGAAACACGCATTCGATCAAAAACCCAACCAAAATACCTCCGAATAACCTGAAATTTTGCACACACATCCCAAATCACCTAACGAAACTACTACAACTCTCGGAATTCCATTCCGAGCCTCAGATTAAAATCTCACCTATCAGGAATTCGCCACTCGATATTATCCTTCCAACAAGTTGAGGTCAAATCCGTTCATATTCATTAATGACCCCAACGATCACCTCGAATCCAACACACTACTCTGGTGACATGACATATCAATGCAGGCCTAAGCCACAACTCACATAGTTCTCGCACCGATAAGAAACGGTCTGAACATACTCAGATCATGGAAATGACCCAAACGAAAGAGCTGTACCTCAAGCTCCTCAATACCATCTCAACACAAAGTTGAGACCCTGTCTCACACCATAGAAATAGAACACATGAATCTACCACGAAAGGTCATGTCTCCATGTAGCCTCACTACAATACGCAATCCCATCCAAACACTGTTACACATGAAGCACCTCAAGTCGCTATGCTCAAAATCGACAGTCACGCACAATTTGATGTCTGAAACCCAAGCAAATCATTACAGCCACGGTGAAACAAATTAACATATGCCACGCGAACTTTGTAGAACATAAGTGGTACGTCAATCACCGAGAAACTCCCAATCACTTTTCCGGCTCGACTCCCATTATGAAACCCTAATGGAACCGCACGATATGTGCCTATAACCAACAAATCATAACATCTCGCAACACAAAAAGGTAACTCATAGATCTCCCTCGATCACTGATAAGCTCAACAACGGTCGAATCAATACCTCCCTCAACAATGTCATTCGGAGCCAACCAAGCCGACTCAAGATAGAACACTTATCATAAGAGCCCAAATAAGGAGGACAAATCCTTCCCAGCCGCCCGCTGGGTCTTCAAAATATAAAAACTCCAATAGGACATAATCCGTCGAACATCACCACTCAATCTATGGTATTTCCCGACATAGCCAACATCGCCATCTTACCACAATAGTCCAGAATAACACAACACGGAAACAACCAGTCCACACCCCAATATCATATCTGCAATCTAACATACCAAGGAAAGAAAGATTCCCTCGGGCCTCTAAATCTCGGCAGCCACTAAACAATGCTGATACACACGATCTAGGATCGCAACATAGATTGAACATGAGAACTTCCGGTCTCCAATTCCATGTCGCACACATATCACCATACCTGACCCCAAATTCCGCCATCCGAATACATATCACACCTCAGTTACCCAGTCATTCCACGAAAGATATTATAAAATTCCCATATGCCATACAAACATCTCGAATATCAGCAGTCGATCCAGCCTGTAAGTGCCGCAATACTATCGAAGTGCCATCCACTTAATCATGTTACCTTTTTTCCGAACATATACAATCGTCAAATTACTTCTAATTAGAAATATTATTCCCTTAACCATCTGAGGCTACCCGCTGCCTGAGAGTTTTATGAACTTCCTTTCAGAACTGAACTACAACTCTACCCACGCAAATCTTGATCCTCCACTACATACCGCATATGCCATACCATCCTAGTATAACACGAGAACTTCATCTCCCTTCCGAGCCACAGAAATCTATGTACGAAACTAGTCAAGAACTTTCCATTGGTCCCATCTAAAAGAAAAGTCACTACACATTCCATGCTCCACATGCCCATAGAAGATATACATCTCCAAAATACGGTAAAAACCATCAAGAACTCTCCGAATTCCCTTTGCACAAATCAGACCTGCCAGGACTGAATCATTCTAACTCGACCAAGCTAAGCAAGCCATCAAAATCCATGAGCATTGCTGCAAAATACCTGTAAGAACCCATTACCTTGAACACATACAAAGAATTGATCATATCCTTACCATACCAATTCGGTCTATTATCAAACTATTTCATCTATCTAAATTTCCTTCTAATTTATTTTCAACTTGATGCATCCCTCTTGCTATAGTACCATATTCTCTCATTCCCAGGCTCACTACACGAGACCCAAGCACAAGACCACACTTTCTAGGACCCATAAGCCGCTGAACACTCCCTCAAATATCCCCAGAAACACCACATTCCAGGATATTTTACTCTGAAGAACTTCTTGCGAATCAGAATTCATTACCTTTACCTTCCAGATATTGATACATAGGATCCCATAATTAACATAAAAATACCACAAGTATTGACCATTTTCCAATGAAAACACAGTCTCTAACCATATACACAACCTTGAGATACCCGATTGTTTCCTGCAGAATCTTGAACACTTTAGAACCATTCTCGAAAGTCATTCGCTCTTATTCAAACTACAAATTACCTGACCTAACGAACAGAACCACCCGTGCCTCATTAGCACTCTGATACCGCAAAATAAAATCCTCATCCCAATACAACCAAGCAACTTCCTGCTCTATGCGCCGAGCGTTCCTCACCAACAACACTCTAGACATTCCGCGATTCTCATACCCTATGAAGCATAGTATAACCTTTGTCGAAATTTTACGTTACTCTAGCCATAGCTAACTTACTCGCACGCCCCAAACTAGAACCAACATAGCACCTAACCATGCAGTCGACTGCTCACAGCAGACTCCCCCACCTGGCTCGAAGCCATAGATCAAGATACACTAAATATCTCATAACACTTTTACTCTATTGATGCCACAATACCATAGTGAGATTTAACTCAAATCATTTATAAGTTGTGAAAACACAGATCATCCAGTGCTGTAATCTTCTGCAAAATCTCGCATTTATCCCCGCAATAGTCAAGCCCACTCTCTTAAGCAATCCAAAATTTTGAATTTCAACACGTACCCTTCTATTACACATGAGATCTTCTAACATACACATAAGGATCACACCACTTCGGAACACTCCGTAGGGGATAACCCACCTGCTTCGCCTCAATATAACATTTCCGTACACCTCCCACCATCATACACATTATACAGTTACTTAGTCTTCCTGAGTCTGAACTCATACCGCAACATGAAATTTACTTCACCCCCAACTAGGAGACACAAAAGGATTCTTCACGCGCCCATAACTCGGAGCTACACATCTAATCACGATGGAATCATACACTTAATAGTTCATTTATCATCCCGCAGGCCTTCCTCGTCACTTCCAAGTTACATAGATATACATCCTACAGTACTAACATACTCATCACATAGCCATTCAACCGTCACTTCCACTAATAGGGACACTGCCGAACATATAAGTTCAAAATACTTACACAATCAACACCTCAGTGCTCAAGCCATGGGCAAGGATCCGGCCTCAAGTCCTCCAGACTGGCCCAACATCAAACTCACAGAGATCACATCTCGCCCCTTGATCGGGGAATCACAAGCCATCAAGGCACATCTGATACTGAGCGCTCATGCGCGCATACAAACGCGTGGAAGGAATTTCAAGAGTTTCTGTTAAAGCTGAATCAATGACGCACGATGAGAATTCAAGAATGTGAAGTTTTCCTAAAGGTTCTGCAGCCTCTCGAGGATAAATACAGATGTCTCCGTACCGATCCGCGAGACTCTACTAAACCTTCTTATGACTCGTGAGGCCTATGTAACCTAGGCTCTGATACCAATTTGTCACGAACCAAACCCCGCACTGGTCGTGATGGCGCCTCTCGTGAAGACGAGGCCAGCCAACTAACCCAACTCATCTTTTCAAAAATAGTTAAACATAAATAAACAACTTAAATATAACTTAATAACATTAATTAGCGAAAATACAACCCAACACAGCCCTAATCGGGCTGTCACAAGTCACGAGCATAAATCAGAATGTAAATCCACTACAAGGTCTAAAATATACAAAACCGGAATAATGACCAAAAGAGAGAAACATGGTGCTGTGAACGCTGACGGTCACCTCCTTAACTCATATAACTCTGCCTGTGATCGGCCCAAACCCGCTACCGGATGAATAAATACCTGTATTTGCACACGAGGTGGAGAGAGTAAAGTGAGTACTCCAACTCAGTGAGTAATAAAGGTACATAACAACTGAGCAGTAAGAAATCACGTAAATCAAACCATCATGCTGTATAGAAGCAGGGTACAATCCTTCGAGAAAACAGTGATGCTGTGAAATCTTTGGAAATCTCTTGGCTCAGTTTAAATCTCTTTTGAAAATGATTTTTCTAATAGTAACAAAATGATTTCAAAACAATTAGAGCCAATAAGCACAGAAAATCCGCCCCTCGGGCACAAATGCCACAGTGTAACAGGTAAAAAGGCAAGTAAATATGCAATATGAGCACATAAAAGTCCGCCCCTCGGGCACTATCTCAAAACAGTACCAGCCCCTCGGGCTCACTTTCAGAACACTCTCAGCCCCTCGGGCTCTCTCTCTCTCAGATCACTCTCAGAACAGTATCATATAGTAACCGCTGTGGCGTGCAGCCCGATTCATATATCGTCGACGGCGCTCACTAGGGGTGTGCAGACTCCGGGAAGGGTCCCTTACGGCCCAAGCACAATATCAAGCCACATCGTGGCATATAAAATAAGGCCTGAAAGCCTTCTCACATCACTCATAAGGCCTCAAAGCCTCCTCACATCAGTCATGAGGCCTGAAAGCCTCCTCACATCACTCTTAAGGCTTGAAAGCCTCCCCACATCACTCATAAGACCTGAAAGCCTCCTCACATCACTCTTAAGGCCTGAAAGCCTCCTCACGTCACTCAAGCCACCTCGTGGCTCATAAAGTATCTCAGGCCCTCGGCCTCATATCACTCAGCATATTCTCACATATGGCCCTCGGCCTCACTCAGTCCAAAATCATCACAAGCCCCTCGGGCATTTGTAAAACAGTAGTTCTCAGCCCAAAATATCATTTAAGTTTCAAACCTGAGTAAATTGGCTGAGTTGTAAAACAGTAGATTTCAATAGGACTGAGTTCAAATAATACATAAAAACAGTGAGGAAACAGTGATAAAATCCCCGAAGGGTTCAAATAATTGGCACGAAGCCCAAATATGGCAATCAACCCAAATCACGATAATAACAAATAAGTTTCAGTCAAATACGCGGTAAAATCATCAATCGAGATGGACCAAGTCACAATCCCCAACGGTGCTCTACCCCACGCTCGCTATCCGGCGTGCAAGTCACCTCAATATAGCACTACAGTGTGCAATCTGGGGTTTCAAACCCTCAGGATATCATTTACAATCATTACTCACCTCGAACCGGCAAAATCTCTAGCCCGCGACGCATTTGCTCCTCACATCGACCTCCACGCACGTCGAATCTAACCAAAATCAGAGTGAATACATCACAATATGCTAAGGGAACAAAGCCTAAGCGAAAATAATTAATAACGGGAACAAATCCCAAAATTACCAAAGCCCCAGGCCCACTTCTCGAAACTCAGAAATTCTTACACCAACGGGTTCCTTATCTTTCCACGAGTCTATAAATATAAAGAACACCAAAATCGGTGTCCAAATGGCCCTTCAAATCCCAATTTGAACTATTAAAGCTCAAGCCCTAGTTCTTCCCCTTTTTGCTAAGTGTTCATGGATTTCAAGGTCAATTTCACAATAAAATTGTATTTTTAGATCATAGGACTTACCTCCAATCGATCCCAGTCGAAACCCTCTTCAATTCACGTCCAAAAGCTCTCAAGGATGCTAAAAAATGGTGAAAATAAACTTAGACTCGCGGATAAAATAATATAAAAACCATTCTGCCCAGGGACCTTTTACTCTATGCGAATGCGAGGGCCTTCTCGCGTTCGCGATGCTAAAAAATTCCATTGCCAAAAATTTCCCTTCGCGAATGCGGTCCTCCAACCGCGAACGGGAAGCTATGACTACTGACACTACGCGAACGCGCGCCTTGTGCCGCGAACGTGATGAACAAAGACATGCTGGACCTCAGACCCCTTCTATGCGAACACGATGACTGCCCGCGAATGCGAAGCTCAAGGAATTTCCTCTCCACGAACGCGAAGAGTAAACCTCCTGCCCTACCAATTTCCCCTATGCGATCGCGATGCCCCCTCGCGATCGCGATGACCAAATTTCTGCAACACTTCAGCTGGAAAATATGGAACTTCCAAGGCTAGAATTGGTCCGTTTAACCATCCGAAATCACCCCGAGGCCCTCGGGACCTCAACCAAAAGTGCCAACCCATCCTAAAACATCACCCAAACTCGTTCCAATCATCAGAACACATCAAATAACACTAAAATCATCAATTACATCGGATTCAAGCCTAAGTTCTTCTAAAACTTCCGAAACACGCATTCGATCAAAAACACAACCAAAACACCTCCGGATAACCTAAAATTTTGCACACACATCCCAAATCACCTAACGAAACTACTGCAGCTCTCGGAATTCTATTCTGACCCTCAGATCAAAATCTCACCTATCAACCGGAATTCGCCAAAATACTAACTTCGCCAATTCAAGCCTAATTCTACACCGGACCTCCAAAATCACTTCCGATCACGCTCCTAAGTCATAAATCACCTAATGGAGCTAGCCAAATCATAAAAATTTTAATCCGAGCTCATATACACATAAGTCAACTCTTTGTCAAACCTTTCAAATTCAAGGCTTTCTACTAAAACTGTTCTTTCAAATTCATTCCGATTTTTCCTGAAACTAAAACCAACGATCTGCATTAGTCATAATGCATAACACGGGGAAAATTATGCCCGAGAACTGGAGATCAAAGTGCAAAAGCTCAAAACGACCGGTTGCGTCGTTACAATAATATAGTCATTTTAATTATTTTCCTTATACTTAAGAATAGACATTTATTTATTTTCCTAATATTTAGGACTAAATTTGTGTATTTATTAGGAAAAGATTATTTTTTAGGACACAAGGTACAACCTATTTTAAGTGTGTTCTCGCTAGGGTTCCTATGCAAACTTCCGATCCCTTCTATCCTATAGAAGGAAACTTTTACCTCAAGAAAATCTTATTTGCATAAACCCTAAGAATTCTTCTAAAGCATCATGACTTTGGTCTAAACTAAACTGCGAATAAATGTACTCTCAAGAAAGTTGGACAGGTACATAGTTAATTTGTTTGATCGTTTCTTGGTTAATTCTAAGTGTGTACTAAACTATATAATTTTTTTTAGTTTTTTATAGTTTGTGTATTCTTATATTATTTGTTTAGGTTTGATGTAGTCGATCATTGTGAGCACAACTATTTTTTTTCTTTTAGTAGGAGAGTTAAACTCTTAACACTAAATGCGTTGACACATTTTTTTGGTTGTTTAGGTTTGATTATTTAGTATTATATTTCATTCGCCGCAATTTACGGAAGAAGAGGTCACAAGTGAATATGGTAATTCAACTATGTTGAGATTGTACAACAAGAATGATTCTTAGCATTAATAAATTATAGTTGTAATAATTATATTTTTTTTATCCGTATCGGTAATTGTTAGATACCAATAACGTTTACAAGTTACATTCTTTTCTTGGATTAAGCAAGACTGTCCTACTTGAATAATAAAATCGAAAATCGAAAATCGAAAATCGATTTCTAATTACAAATTCAACTCCAATTCTTCTTATGAAATAAGTCTCTTCTTTAAATAATGATAATACACGAGAAATTTTTTTTATCTAGGGATATTGTTCTAATCGCTTGGTAAGCATGCGTTGGGGGTAGAGTAAGAGCCAGCAAGGATTTAGGTAATTGAGATCTTTAATTCTTCAATCAAGAAGTATGTGCTATGTTGATTAATCTTTTACTTACATATATATTGTGAATATTTTTTGTTATATATCTATGTATAATGTCGCAGTTGTATATCTATCAAATTTATATTATTTTTGTCATTGCGTATTTCAATCCTAATGAACTACAGTAACTATTTGAAATTTGTTTGGTTCTATTAAGTTATTTGTGACATATAACTTTTCTACAATTAATAATATGAAAAAGTATTTAGTTCTAACGAAAAGGCGGAGGGGAGAAATATCTTTCTCTTTAATTATAGTGTAAACGTGTGAAAGAAATTAAAAAAGAGGAGATTCATACATACTGCCAGTCCTTTGTTTAGAAAATAGGAAAGAGCTTCCTCCATATATACTTTTGAGTTTCAGGAGTAAATTGTGTGAAGAATAGAATGATTATACAGCTAAAGAGACCTCTGGACCTTGGCAAAAGCCATGATCTATTTTTCCAATTTTGATCAACGAAATTCTTGGTAAGATTCTTAGTTCCGCTTTTTATGTCATGCATGTTCACCATTTTCTACTCTTTATTTTTCTTTAGTTTCTAATTAAACCAATTTTAATGAAGGTCCTTTTTTCCTCTCTTTTTATTTTATTTTAATTATTTTACTAGGTCACTTTGTCTAACTTTATATTTACCTAGGACAAGTCAGTTCATTTTAGTTTGAATTAATACTACAATATTTGCAAATAATACATAAGCATCACGCTTTTACAACCTTTTTACTGTGCATTTTTCTTTTATATCTGTTAAACTATATTTGAAGTCTCACTCTCGGATACTTCAGTGGAATTTTATGCGCTTTGTTTGAAAATGTGTATTTAGTACTTTGTTGATTGATTTTTTAATACCTTTTAACGTCAATATTATCTCCTTTGTTAATGTAATACTTGAAATATGAAATTTTTAACTATTTAAGCATAATGACAGGTGACACAGAGGTATACCGTACACTATATCTATCTATACTATATTAAAATTATGAAGGCCCTTAGAGAAATATTATTTGTCCTTTTTACCTTTTATAAATAGATTTTATATTTTAATTATTTTTTAATATTTAGGGATATAAAATTAACTAAAATTTTGATTATTAAATTTTTCCTTAATTATTCAATTATATTGGAAGTCTCTTTTAGACTTTAAAATCGATTATAATATAATCATTTTTCAGTTACGTTCTTTATTTGAAAAATCTTTTTCGTTTATTAATACAAACTTGGTAATGTCTGGATCTGTTGGATACGAAGTCAGATACTCTATAAGTAAATGAAATTAAATAGTATATTATTTTAATAATTTTGGAGAGAAATACATTATTTCATCAAGTATAAAATTAATTCTGGAAAGAATTACTCCAACAAATATGAAACCAAGTGTGACAACTTTAATAATATTGGTGTATTACTATACGTTATAGTCTTTCATCATAAACCTTGTTTTAGACATATTCTTTTTTTTTTTTTCAAACCCATCCCAAATTAGGAGGATCTATAGTGTTTCCACACTTTCCCTCCAACGTGACTTGAACCCAGGACCTAACGGTCGTAGGTGGAGGTGCTTACCAACTGTTCAATTGAAAATATGATCAATTGTCACTTTTTATAGATATCATGTACCACTTTTCATATTTTGCGAGTAAATAATTAAAAAAAGATTACTTCAAATTTTTTGAATATATGTGGATATGCTTGTTGAAGAATATCTTCAGTTCTAAGCCACTAAATTTTCTTAAATCTAATAGCAAGTGAAGAAAAGAAAAGGAAAAAAATATTCATTAAACATGCCTTGAATATAAACTTTTGTTCTTTGATAATTAAAACTTCGAATAATATGATGGATAATTAAAGAATATTAAATGCCATTTTGTTAGATTAACTCGAACTTGTAAAGGAGTAACCATTAAGATTGAGAAAATAAAAAAATTATCAAGCACCCTTAAGCAAATGCAAAATTAAGCAAATAAAATTTCTTAGCTAATTGTAGGGGTGACTCGATGAAATTAATGGCTTAAAGACAAAAATTATATTATGAAATTCATGTACTAGTGAGGAAAATTAAAATGATTTATTTTTCCATTTATGGATCAATCAAACGAGACAAAAGAATTAGTTATTTTAGAAATTAAAAAGTTAATTCATAAGAATCACAAATATGAAATAAATATAGTAGATAAGGAAAAATAACTCTTAAAGAGGGAGATAAAAGTACTAATTAACAAGAGAGAATTTTTTTATCATAATTTATTCACTCGTTCGAATAACTTTAACCAAATTAAAAAAAACATATAATTTACAATATTTTACTAAGGATAATCATATATATTAAGAACATAGTCTGCAAAGAAATATTAGGTCAAGTATAAAAACATAAAATATTATAATCATCTTCATAAAAAAATATAAATACAAACATTATATAATTAATCTACCAAAATTCTTAATCATTGCAAGTTCATAAGATACCAATAATTCTGTATTTAAATATTTCATCGGTATAATATTTATTTTTTAATTTAAATTAATATTTAATTTATCTTGACGTCAATAGCTATTACACTAATTTATTCTTATTATAAATTTTATCTATTTTTTATTGATAGACACCAAAAACACGGGCATCGCACGTGCACAAAATTTAGTTTCATAAATGTATCCTCCCTACTCCACTTCTGACTTCACACTTCGGCCAAGGCTGAAAATATAAATTACTCCCACCATCTTCAATTGAAAGTAAAGAAGACTTCACCACTCGCGCTTTCTCTTCTATGTTTGTTGTCTCTTCCTTTAAATTAAAATAAATAAAACTAGTGCATCCATTATCGTGGATAAATATCAAATTCGGCATGCGTATTAAATGTTGAAAAATATGGAATAAAATTGTGGCTCACTACTCTCTCACATGCACAAAAAATTTGCCTTTTTTAGATGTGTATCACAATGAATTTCATGACAACAAGGATTCTTAACCTTTTCTTATCATGTTTTGAGTGACGACTCAATCATGCCTTACCTGTATGGCTGTATCTTACTACTAACGCATGACCAAAAAAAAGGAGATTACTTTGTATAAGTTGTCAAATGAAAAGAACTTAAGCGGAACAATTTCAATTTACCAACAAAGAAAAAGATACGAATTGACCGAACTTAGATAATCAGAACCAAAAAGAAAGTTGGAATATATTTGTGTTAATAACAAAAGTGTGCATGCTATCCACTCTTTTTAAGCCAGCTATATATCGAGTGGCAGATCTAGAGGATAACGTGCGGGTTCCCGGGAACCCAGTAGCTTTTGCATAGTTCTTATATATGTATTAAAAAATTTATTAAATATTTATAAATATTTGATTGTGAACCCAATTTATAACTCGAGATCGTTATATGAACCCAAAAACTTCAAAGTCTAGATCCGCCTCTATATATACCTATGGGTGCACGATTAACCACTATTTAAAGATGTCTTTACTTTTTATCCACTGTTTAAGATGTATTTACTTTTTAGCCAGTGCTTAATAATCTTTTACCCGCCCAGACGAAAATACCCCTGTGTTAGATATGGGTGCTGTGTAAATATTAAGGATATGGTGTCCTTAACTTCATGAATGCTGTGTAAATATTAAGGACACGGTATCCTTAACTTCATGAATGTTGTGTAAATATTAAGGACACAGTGTCCTTAACTTCATGAATGCTGTATAAAATATTAAGGACATGGTGTCTTTAACTTCATGAATGCTGTGTAAATATTAAGGACAAAGTGTTGTGTATTTGCACTTTCCGTAATTAAACTTTAGGACATCATGTCCTTAACGTCATATGTACAGCGTAAATGTTAAGGACATGGCGTCCTTAACTTCATGCGTGCAATGTAAATGTTAAGGACATAATGTCCTTAACTTGTATTTGCATCTTCTGTTGTTAAACTTTAGGACCTCATGTCCTTAACTTCATATGTACAATGTAAATGTTAAGGGCATGGTGTCCTTAACTTCATGTGTGCAATGTAAATGCTAAGGACGTACATAGTGCCCTTAACTTTATGAGTGTTGGTAAATGTTTGACTAGAAAGTTATCAAACACTTTCCGAGCAAATCAATCGAAATAGATCAAGGGTAAATCCTAGTTAAGAATAATTAACTCTAGATCCGAGATGAATGATACGAATTAAAAGACATAGTTGAATATAAATGTTGATGTTGATTATGATCAGATTTAATAGCATAAATAAAGATGCATTAAGTAACAAAAATATGAATAAAGGAAAAGATTCACCCGGTCTTCGGTGAAATGGATTTTCTTTCTTTTCATAAAGATGAATGATAGATGTGTACAAGAACCTCATGACCCTTTTTGGATCTGATGAAAGTATTGGATCACATATCCTCTTATTTCTTTGGAGAGGTATGTTTACATATTTTCTAGAGAGAGAGAGAGGGAGATAGAGAGAGAGCCCCCCCTTTTTTGGGAAGTCTTCCCCTCCTATATATCCAGGGGGATATCCATAGAAAATCCTAAAAAAGGTACAATTTACAGGGAATATTCGGTAGAATATTCCTTTTGAGTTTTCCAAAGCAAACCAGATGTTTCATGGCCTTTGCGTCCACGACCGTTGATGACGGTCCGACCTTGGCGTGTACGTCCATGACCGTTGATGACGATTCGACCTTGGCATGTACATCCACGACCACGACCTCGTGCCGAATTTCTCTGATCTAATTTTGACCCATACAGTAAATATTAAGGACATAGTGCCCTTAACTTCATGAATGCTGTGTAAATATCAAGAACAAAATATCCCGTATTTACACCTTTCGTTGTTAAATTTTAAGACATCATGTCCTTAATTTCATATGATCAGTGTAAATGTTAAGGACATGACGTCTTTAACTTCATGTTTGCAGTGTAACACTCATGAAAATTAGTAAATCGAAGAAGACATTTATTATGGTAAGAGAAATACTTATCCAGAGCAATACAGAACCACTAACGAGATTGAGAAACCAATAGAGAGAAACACCAGTAATATGTGAAAGTTCGGAACTACTTTGTCCAATCCAGCTCTCATGAATAAAGGGTAAAAAAGTCTTTTCATTTTAATTTTAACAGAGTAATGGTTATTTTTGCTCGACATTAAATATACCGAATAAAAAGTAAATACCATATTAAAAAGTGGTTATCACGCGCCATTTCTACCTATATGTCTATGAATTTTGTTTTGAGAACTTCCGGGTTGGCACGAATCTAATTGCCAGATCTTGGCTAACCACAAACTTTATGGGCCATCCAATCGGCCCGAAGTATAAAGTCCAAGTTGCTGCTGCTTCAGAACAACTCAGTGGTTCCCGGCAGCTTACAACCGCTTGTTTGATCGCCAGGAAATCACTGAACATGGCGGGGGCAAAGAGCGTGATCATATTCGATTTTGATCGGACACTAATTGATGATGATAGCGATAGATGGGTCGTGGAGAATATGGGTCTGACCCATTTGTTCAACCAGCTCCGTCCAACTTTACCTTGGAATGCTCTCATGGTCACTGCTTTTCCCTCACTCTAATCTCAATATTACTTTGCATTTTACTTTCACCAGTCATTTCTCTTTCCCTTGTTTATGTTTTGCTCCCTCTTGTCATGGTTAATTTTGAATTTTCTCTTCTATTTTGAAAGTATGCTGACCAAATGATACGATACAATCAACCTAAACTTTGAAAAAGTAGCACTTTTTTTAAGCTTGGCCAAACAGGCTATATGTGGAAGAAAGCAGGATTTTGTTTTTCTATTTGGGTGAAGCAAGCTGTAAATTGTTAAGGTAGATTTATGAGGTTTTCATATGGCTAGGTTGGTACTACTATTTTCTATTATAAGTTTTAGTTTTAAACTGTGTAGTGTGACTGGTTTGTAGGATAGGATGATGGAGGAACTACATTCTCAAGGTAAAACAGTTGAACAGATAGCTGAATGTTTGAAGCACGTTCCGTTGCATCCTCAGACAGTTTTAGCAATAGAATCAGCTCACGCTCTTGGGTATGTATTTCTAAATTGTCGTTTTTTATTGTTGTATCGAGACTTCGATGAACTTGTTGCTTTTGCTAATTTTCGGTTGTGGTTATTTCAGATGTGACTTAAAAGTACTTAGTGATGCCAATCAGTTTTACATCGACACTATATTGAAACATCACGGATTATACAGATGTTTCTCGGAGATCATTACAAACCCAACTATGGTAGATGGAGAAGGTAGATTGAGAATCTTCCCTTACCATGATTTGGCCTCATTTCATGGTTGTAATCTATGCCCTCCCAACTTGTGCAAGGTATCCTGACATTAATTCTGTCATGTGGTGCAACTTAACGCAATTAGTGATCCAAATTCTCAGTTTGTAATGTTGTGGTTCCTGTAAATTTATACTGGATGTATTTTAACAGCATCTAGGTCAATCATCAAAACCTTGCAACTGCCAAGCAGAATGCATTTGTTTCACTTTTTGCTTTTTTGAGTTTTACCTTCATAGCAGTTAACAACTTATAGCTGTTGTGATCACGATTTGCTATTTTGTTCTTGTCATTGGCACATTATGTTTTTCCTTCAATATTGTTTATTCATTCATGTGTAATCAGTCTTAAAGTTTTGTGCTCGGCCATTAGCATGTGATCCTGTGAACAGAGAAATTTTATTCTTATCACGTGTATTGATGTTGTAAAACAATTATGCTTCAAGTTCTGATAAAGATTTATGTCATGCATAATTTTTTTCTGCTTGGCTGTATCTCTATGAGTGATTGCATTTGTAGCAGGCTTGATGCTGTGGACATTGTATGCACTTTGATTAGTTGTCTTGAAGGTTAAATTAATAGTGAGAGTGGCTGCTTAATAATACCTTATAGGTTGAATTCAAGTTCATGACTACAAAGCTTTCAGGTATTTTTGGTTCTGTCTTTTGTTTCCCTACTTTGTTAATAAGGTCTTTTGAGATGCTTCAAAAGTGGTTTAATGACACATCTTGATCGTTACTTGTGTTGCGTCCCACAATGTTTTGATGTGACTCTTACCATTTTGACCCAGTAATGCATTGGCTACAAGTAGCAGTTATTTAAAATGTCAGCTTTACTTTTGTGTAGGGTCTTGTTATTGAGCATATCCAAGCTTCCATGTCTGAGAAAGGGAAATCAAGATTCATATATCTTGGAGACGGGAGAGGTGATTACTGTCCAACCTTGAAGCTTGATAGAGGAGACTATGTTATGCCAAGGAAGGGCTTTCCGTTGTGGGATCGCTTGCTAAGTAATCCAAGTCTTTTGAAAGCAGATTGTCATGAATGGAGCAACGAGGAAGAACTAGCAAGCATCCTACTTCAGCTTGTTGAAAAAGTCTGCGAGGAATAGAACATAGAAATTCTTGATAAACAGTCTATTGAAACTGTCAAGGTATATCTCTCTTCTGCACCAATTTCCAAATGAATTCTATTATTGAGGCCAGCCGGTCTGATTGTGCACTCAGGAATTACCGATCATATTCATAGATTTCTCTCTACTGGTTAATGCATACTGTGGTTAATCATAGCAAATTGGTATCCATTTATTTCAGCTTTAGAACGGTTAGGCGACTGCTTTTTGTACACAAATGTAACAAGACCTATAATAGGTGATTTTGGTCTATAAGCACTATGCTTAAAGGCTCAGGTTGGTGTTGGTGCTTCAGACTGGAAGATAAACCATTTAGCTACCTTTTATTTACTGACTGGCGACAAGAGGGGTTGCTCAGATGGTAAACAACCCCCACTTCCAACCAAGAGGTTGTGAGTTCGAGTCTCCCCAAGAGCAAGTTGGGAAGTTCTTGGAGGGAAGGATGCCGGGGGTCTATTTGGAAACAGACTCTCTACCCCAGGGTAGGGGTAAGGTCTGGGTACACACTACCCTCCCCAGATCTCAATAAGTGGGATTATACTGGGTTGTTGTTGTTGACTGACTGGCATAATGGTTTACCGAATTTATTAAATTATCGATACTAAAGAAGATGCATTATTTGCTTCTAGTGGTCAATGTTGAGCAGCTGCAGCCCACTGCCCACTCTAGCCGCTTTCCTATTCATGTGAACACTTGGCTGCCCGCCGTCAAACATTAAAAACTCATATACTATATGTTTGACCTACCTTTAGTCTCGACTCTCGAATTAAAAATATTCAAGTCTATTTTTCCAACCAAACGCTGTTAACTGCTTTAGTTTGGGTAGAAAATGGAATGTTAAAGTGATGGAGAAGAAAAAGGAGTGAAAGGAATGCACAAAAGATAAAAACCATTGAATTTTACTTAAAATCGTGATCCATTTAATTGAAACTTGGTTAGACTTATTTCCGGAAATAATCTAGTCAAATTCCAGAAATGCAAACTTAAATTAAGTTTCATTAAAACCAAAATAGACCAGAATGCTCTATGACTATCCGAGGGCCCGGCTCTAATCCTTTTAAAAAAAAAAAATCTTTCTTTAAAAAATAATTGTTATTACATTAAGGATCACCAAAAAAGAATGGAGCAATGATCACAATGAGATTTGAACTCACACCTATTGTGTAAGAGACACTCTTTGCTAAACATTTTAGCTAATGTAACCTTTGTTATTGGACGATGTATGAAGACAAACGCCACGTTTTCTCAGGTAAACAATGAGGACTAATCTACAAAGTACAAACTACCTAAGTTTCACCTTTAATTTTATAATAACACTCTTGCATCAAATTAGTGCTGTCACGTTAAAATTCGCCATCGTTCGGCAACTTATTCATGTCTTGTGCTCCAATGCTCCAATAATTTTGATGATTCTTTTCTTTTTTTTCAGATATTAAAAAATCTGACTACTAAACTAAAGTTGGATCAAGTTCCAATCAGATATATATAAAATCTAAAATCTAAAATCAAACATCATCTTTTTTTCCCTCGACGCAACATATATTCTCATCAATAAGAGTATAAAAATGCACGGGTGGTTGCTCCTTGAATTCAAGTATAGTCAACCATGTTTGGCCAAAAAGTAATATATCTGGAAACGTCAATGTACATATTATAAACAGACCCAAACTCTCATTACCTGTCCAAAATTCCCCAAAGAATCTGTCATTGGTTAGTTTTCCAAACGACCCAGAAACGTTTTCGTAGCTACTACGAAAGCTAGAAAGAATCCATTGACGTTTTCGATCTGTAAATTAGAGTGCTGATAGAGAGGGGGAGAGACCCATTATTTGTGTCCGCCTCTCTCCCATTTTCGAATGGCAAAGCAGAGGGATGAAAATGAAAAGGAGGAGAGGGTTGTGTTAATGGATGGGGTTTTAGAGGGGATGCCCCTCTTTGCAAAAGAATTAATAGCTGGGGGTGTGGCCGGTGGATTTGCTAAGACTGCTGTTGCCCCTCTTGAGCTTATCAAGATCTTATTTCAGGTGCTCCCTTCCTTCTTTATTCTCTCTTTTTCTGCTTAATTTCTTTATTCCTGCGGGAAATTCTCAGCTTTTCTGCAGTGGTTTGTTCAAACAAAAATAAAAAAAATAAAATTGGCCTTTCTGGTTAATGGCTTAATAGAGCATCACTGAATTTGGTTTGTCAATATAATGATACTAATCTTGGGTTGATGCACTGACAATGTAGAATGATTAACAAACTTAAGAGAACTAATTACACTGACTGCTATTGACACAAGTGCTAAAGTGTGTTACTGGAAAAAAATGACCTTTCTTTATGCTCTTGATCGAGCTCAAAATTTCGTGGAAGATCAAATTCTTACCCTTAAATTTTCTTCTTCATAGACCAGACAAGCTGAATTTCGGAGTTTGGGGCTGTCCGGATCCTTTACAAAGATTGCTAAGACAGAAGGAGCTCTCGGTTTTTTCAGGTGAAGAATCCACAATTACTGCTTTCACAATTGAGAGATATATATTTCATCTTAAATTCACACGTTTTGTTGGTGGAACTCTTCTCCAGGGGAAATGGAGCTAGTGTTGTTCGCATTGTGCCTTATGCTGCTTTGCATTTCATGGCCTATGAGGAGTACCGCCGCTGGATTATACAGAGTATTCCTGGAGTTGGGAGAGGTCCGGTTCTAGATCTTGTAGCAGGATCGTTTGCTGGTGGGACTGCTGTACTTTTTACCTATCCACTTGATTTAGTTCGAACTAAATTGGCTTACCAGGTAAGAGAATACGAGGACATGTTCTTTCATTTCCTTTCATCAGAAATCAATTGACCAGAGATCCGCAACTTGATCAAATTGAGCTTTTCCCGAGCTGGATTATGTTCATCCTAGGGGTATGAGTTGAATTCGTACTATTGTTCCATGAGCAATTTGTTGCTTATGAACGTCTAGGTTGTTGGATCCCAGAAGTTGAATGTACAAGGGCTTGCTACAGGTGAACAGTTTTACAAAGGGATACGGGACTGCTTCTCAAAGACATACAAGGAAGCTGGAATAAGAGGGCTGTACCGTGGTGTTGGTATGAAGTCGTTGCCTTATAATACTTCTGATTAGGCCTTTTTATCAAGTATTGTCAGTCTAATAACCATGTTGCGTTTCCAGCACCATCACTCTATGGAATCTTCCCATATGCGGGGCTAAAATTTTACTTCTATGAGAAAATGAAAAGCCATGTCCCTCAGGAGCGCAGGAAGTTTATCACAGTAAAACTAGCATGTGGATCTGTTGCAGGACTACTAGGTCAGACTTTCACTTATCCCCTAGATGTTGTGAGACGGCAGATGCAGGTATTATACTGAGACTGCAAAGGCAAACACGTGTTTTTTGTCATCAACTTGCTGTTGGAATGACAAAGAGGAGACAATATTTCAGGTACAACGACTCTCTGCATCTAGCAGCAGCCATGAAATGAAAGGAACGCTTGATACTCTTGTTATGATTGTACAAAGACATGGATGGAAGCAACTATTTTCTGGGTTGAGCCTCAATTATTTGAAGGTAATGCAATATCTACTCCTTAAAGTACAGAATTTCTACATGTAAGAATGGAGGGTATGCTGGACATTTTAAGGTATAGAAGTGAAAACAAATGAAACTTATGATTGGTTAAGGTTCAACAGAAGATATAAGAAGGGTCACAGCCTATTTTTCCAGGAAAAATGCGAGTTGCTAGACCCAAAAGTGGGTAATATTGTACGTTTCCTATATTTTAATATCTATTACTGACTCTGATAAATATGCTTTCTGAAATAAAGGTTGTACCATCCGTGGCAATTGGATTTACTGTTTATGATTTGATGAAATCATACCTGAGAGTACCATCAAGAGATGAAGCTGTTGTAGAAGTTGTTACCAGCCGCAGAAACAGTAAACCATCATCCCTGCACTCGTAACAAAATTTTCTCAGGCTCAGAATTGGACTTCTAAGTTTGTACATCCATTCTTTTAAAAACAACACAAGCATAAATGTTCTTTGAATAAGTAGTTGACTCACCAAGCAATTAGATGAGACTGCTGGTCATTGCATCTATACCTAGGTAGGATCCTTTCTGTATATAGACACAATTACATTGCAAATGTGTGGATGAAGCTTGACTTCTTGTAAATGAAAGCTCTCATCCCATCATGTTATACAACTGGTAACTCTTTTCTTGGACTGCTCCATTCCATTGCTCAGTGTCATCATGGAGTGATTTGCAGTTCTACATCAGTATGACCTGAACTAGTCAACAGTAGCATAGTTCTATGTGCTGGACCGGCTAAGTGCGAATATCAAACTTCGATAATCCTCAAATCCTTTCTGTAGCAAATCTGAGTCCATAAAATATTAATAGATGCCATTGTTCAATATTCAACTTTTGTTGCATGTGCCATTGTTCATCCAGGAGGTCTATTAGACCTTGTTAATAGTAGAAACTGATAAGATGGTTCTAGTCTTCTAGATGTAGCCAATAAAAAGAACTGGAAAATTCGGGGAAATTTTATTGTTTTCTATTGCAACATATTCATATAACTAATGTACAATGTGATATCATCCTATAAACATGATTACAAAGATGCATTGCACCAAGTAAATTTACATGTAAATTCTAGAGTAAAAATGCAGTAACAACTTCAATCTAGGCTAATGGACTTCACCAATAGTCATTGCAGGAGCATTTACCATCCCTGAAATGATGAAACCGCTTGTTATCTCTGACAATCAACTCTCTCCCAACAATCTTTGACATGATCTTAATTGCATTGTGACAGTCACCACATATCCGTAGGTTTTTGATGATCCTAAGAGTTGTTCTTGCCGGAGTACTAATTAAACCATATGCAATAGCCAATCTCTCACTATGATACATCAGTGCTTGCTCCTTAGCCGCCTCATCAATATCATGAAGCACATACCTTGTGTCTGGTACATAACCTGCATCCCTCATTTGCCCGCTCAAGCCTTTCAATTTCTCATATGCATCTGCCCTGTGTTGAATTGTGCTCTTGAACTCGTTAACTCTATCCTTACCCTCAAGCATATTAAACTGAGAATGCCTCTTCTGAAATGGTGCAGGGGGCTTATCAGCCATATTTCTGGAAGAATCTAGCCTAATGAGCAGCTCCGCAGCTCGATCTTCAAGTTCGATATCCCCATGAATTCGTGCAAAATTTATTATGGATTGCCATACTTCTTTTGTAGGCTCAATAGGCATGTCTTCAACAAACTCTAGTGCTTCATTTAAATGCCCAGATTTGCCCAAAACATCAATAATCCCTAAGTAATGCTCAATTTCGGGAACAATGCCATACTCATTCTTCATCAGCTCAAAATACACAAAACCTTGTTTAACGGCCCCCTTACCAGCACAAGCCGAAAAAACCGCAGAAAAAGTGTCTCCATTGAGCTCCGATACCCTAAGTTTTCTCATATGCTCAAACAAATGCAAACCACTTTTCCCATCGCCACTTTCCGCATACCCACTAATCATCAAGTGCCATAACTCCAACTTCTTTTCACGCATTTTATCAAACACTTTTCTGGCGTTCCTCATGCTCCCGCTCTTAACGTACATTTCCACCAACCTACCATTCAATTCAACATTGTTACTCCAGGGCGAACGTATTAAGAGCTCGTGCACTTTCTCCCCAACGTCCAAAGAGGCAAGCTTAGTACAGTAGCTCAACAATACCTCAAAAACACGAAAGTCAGCGCCAACGCCTTGCGTAATGTACTCGATTGCTTCTTCAAACTTACCTTCATTGCACAGAGTCATCAAGTTAACATCATCTGCTGAGATGAGGCTCACTGTTAAGGGTTTAGCTTCTTTTTGAATTGTAGTAGTGGTTTTCTTGTAATCTTGCTTGTTGTTCCGGTGAGGTCTTGACTGTGGAGAGTAGCGGCTGGTGTTACGGCCAGAGTGCTGTGGTGGGGAAGCAGTGGCGCTGGGTTCGTGTGGGGCAGCGAAGAGGGGTTGAAAATGGAGTGTAGAAGGTGGAAGACGGAAATTTAGGAGAGTGTTAGGGGAAAAGATGGAGTTAGCCGTTCCGGGAAATGAGGAGGAGGACGCCATTGGAGAGGGGTTTGCCTATTCCCACAGATTTATCTGAAAGGGCCTAAGAGAAGCTTTGGAACGGTGCCGTCTGGTTTAACACGTCTTAAAGAGTAATTATCTTCCTATCCAGTTCCGGTTTTTTCCTGCCCTTTCAACCTCCCTTTTTTTTAATTAGAGCCATCAGTAAAACATCAGCACCAAAAATTTAGCATTTATCCTTTGAGATAAGGTATAAAAAATGGAACTACTTTGTCGTTAAAAAATAACAAAATGGAATAATACCGAGTAAGTCAAAGGTTTGACATCTTTTGGAGAATAAATAAAAAAGAACCAAAGGAAAAGTTTAAGCTTTGATCAAATTTAATTTTAATTTGGACATGGAATTGGAGGCTACATGTTATTGGGACTCTGGAATTTCTGGTTCTTGTTAAGTTTATTGAGCACGCCCAATTATGCCTTATAAAAAGGACTAAGTGGTGGCTGCAAATATATTCCGGTTAACAAGTTCGGGGTCGAATCACACAGGGAATTAACCTATCGATCACAACTATTGGACTCACAGAAATTCACGTATTCAATCTTTAGAGATATTTGAGTGACAAATTGGGTGTTTATTAACTAAATATTACGTGATAAAAATATAGTAATTAAGAACTAGCTATAAACTGGTTGTAAGTAAGAATGAGAATGGTCTAAGGTTCTGATTTCTTCTGTAGTCGGAATCCTTTCCGCTATGTTTGCTATAAATTTGCCTAAGTCTTGTCTATCGATCATGACCATCCTGACTGCCGTAACTTTCTCCCGAGTAATTACAACAATATACTAGACATATTCTCCCGAATTACGCTAGCTGGCCTTAGTTACAGCTCACTTAGATCGCACCCAATGTTTCGTTATCCCTAATCCCACCTTTAAAACGTTCGTATTGATCCTTCATATACGTTAGGAGTGGTGTTGTTCAACAACTACCTAAATATACACTTTATCTCGAGTAATTCATACTAAATAGGCACAGCCGATTGAGGGCCCTTCAATCAACAGTAATCACAATACAGTTGAACAAATAGAGAAAATATTAAGGCAAATCTATATTAACATAACACGAAATTCATCCTCCAAGAGGTTCCATAAAAACCCTAGATTAGGAGTTTAGCTATGCATAATCCTTTTCACAATCATAACTATATAATTCATCCTCAATGATAAAAACAAGAAGAAGAAAGGTAAAAACTCTATGCCGAATCTTCCGCCTTGCTTCTTGCCTATTTTTGCCTTCAAAATCACTTCAAAAACCTCGATATCCTCTATTTGGGCAAGCTGGATTTCTTATAGGCCAAGGAGAGTCGTCCTGGAAATTACACAATTGAAATTGTAATATTTGGCTCCGACCACCCCGTCCGCGACCACGGATGGACCGCGGATTGACCTTGGTCCTTGCTCTTTCTTCTCCTTTTCGATCGTGTTATCCTCCGATTGGCCTTCCATGCTCCATATTGACTCCAAAAATACTCTTTTAGCTTCCTCCTAGCTCGGAATGGCTCCTACAAAGCAATAAACTCGTCATTAGAGAATTTTGTTATCTTTTACAATCAAACATAGATAAAGTGCAGCCAAATTAGAGTGTAAATATAAGCTAACTTGCATGATTATCATCTATTATCAACACCCCACACTTAAACCTGTGCTCGTCCTCGAGAAATCAAACCACACTTTACAATGACCTAACTTCACTGAGCGACTCCCCTAACTCGTCACACTAAGAACATTTCACAAGAATTGAGCCCAGTAGTGTAACATCTTTGCCTCAAGAGTTGATTCTTCCATGCCACGCAATATTCCTAACTTTACTCACTTACTCTAACGTAGAGGTTAAGACTCACCTTTCCTTCATGAATCAAGTTCTCTTTTCTCTTTCATAACAAACGAGAGTGGTTCCACACATAATAACATTTAAGAACAATTAGGAACTCAAGATAGAAAGAATTCACTCACTCTCAAAAAGAACATTCATATGCCAAAAAAAATGTACCATAGACTTGCCCGTAGTGTACTACTCCACTAATCGAGCTCATTCAGTCTAGGATCAATTCACACTTCATTTGGTTATAATGTAGGCTGCGAGACGGGTATGATACATTTAGGTATAAGAGTGACTATTCCCCCAAAACACTTTCATACATACACTTTATCCCACCTTTAAAATATTCGTATTGATCCTTCATATACGTTAGGAGTGGTGTTGTTCAATAACTACCTAAATATACACTTTATCTCGAGTAATTCATACTAAATAGGCACAGCCGATTGAGGGCCCTTCAATCAACAGTAATCACAATACAGTTGAACAAATAGAGAAAATATTAAGGCAAATCTATATTAACATAACACGAAATTCATCCTCCAAGAGGTTCCATAAAAACCCTAGATTAGGAGTTTAGCTATGCATAATCCTTTTCACAATCATAACGATATAATTCATCCTCAATGATAAAAACAAGAAGAAGAAAGGTAAAAACTCTATGCCGAATCTTCCGCCTTGCTTCTTGCCTATTTTTGCCTTCAAAATCACTTCAAAAACCTCGATATCCTCTATTTGGGCAAGCTGGATTTCTTATAGGCCAAGGAGAGTCGTCCTGGAAATTACACAATTGAAATTGTAATATTTGGCTCCGACCACCCCGTCCGCGACCACGGATGGACCGCGGATTGACCTTGGTCCTTGCTCTTTCTTCTCCTTTTCGATCGTGTTATCCTCCGATTGGCCTTCCATGCTCCATATTGACTCCAAAATACTCTTTTAGCTTCCTCCTAGCTCGGAATGGCTCCTACAAAGCAATAAACTCGTCATTAGAGAATTTTGTTATCTTTTACAATCAAACATAGATAAAGTGCAGCCAAATTAGAGTGTAAATATAAGCTAACTTGCATGATTATCATCTATTATCAACACCCCACACTTAAACCTGTGCTCGTCCTCGAGAAATCAAACCACACTTTACAATGACCTAACTTCACTGAGCGACTCCCCTAACTCGTCACACTAAGAACATTTCACAAGAATTGAGCCCAGTAGTGTAACATCTTTGCCTCAAGAGTTGATTCTTCCATGCCACGCAATATTCCTAACTTTACTCACTTACTCTAACGTAGAGGTTAAGACTCACCTTTCCTTCATGAATCAAGTTCTCTTTTCTCTTTCATAACAAACGAGAGTGGTTCCACACATAATAACATTTAAGAACAATTAGGAACTCAAGATAGAAAGAATTCACTCACTCTCAAAAAGAACATTCATATGCCAAAAAAAATGTACCATAGACTTGCCCGTAGTGTACTACTCCACTAATCGAGCTCATTCAGTCTAGGATCAATTCACACTTCATTTGGTTATAATGTAGGCTGCGAGACGGGTATGATACATTTAGGTATAAGAGTGACTATTCCCCCAAAACACTTTCATACATACACTTTATCCCACCTTTAAAATATTCGTATTGATCCTTCATATACGTTAGGAGTGGTGTTGTTCAATAACTACCTAAATATACACTTTATCTCGAGTAATTCATACTAAATAGGCACAGCCGATTGAGGGCCCTTCAATCAACAGTAATCACAATACAGTTGAACAAATAGAGAAAATATTAAGGCAAATCTATATTAACATAACACGAAATTCATCCTCCAAGAGGTTCCATAAAAACCCTAGATTAGGAGTTTAGCTATGCATAATCCTTTTCACAATCATAACGATATAATTCATCCTCAATGATAAAAACAAGAAGAAGAAAGGTAAAAACTCTATGCCGAATCTTCCGCCTTGCTTCTTGCCTATTTTTGCCTTCAAAATCACTTCAAAAACCTCGATATCCTCTATTTGGGCAAGCTGGATTTCTTATAGGCCAAGGAGAGTCGTCCTGGAAATTACACAATTGAAATTGTAATATTTGGCTCCGACCACCCCGTCCGCGACCACGGATGGACCGCGGATTGACCTTGGTCCTTGCTCTTTCTTCTCCTTTTCGATCGTGTTATCCTCCGATTGGCCTTCCATGCTCCATATTGACTCCAAAATACTCTTTTAGCTTCCTCCTAGCTCGGAATGGCTCCTACAAAGCAATAAACTCGTCATTAGAGAATTTTGTTATCTTTTACAATCAAACATAGATAAAGTGCAGCCAAATTAGAGTGTAAATATAAGCTAACTTGCATGATTATCATCTATTATCAACACCCCACACTTAAACCTGTGCTCGTCCTCGAGAAATCAAACCACACTTTACAATGACCTAACTTCACTGAGCGACTCCCCTAACTCGTCACACTAAGAACATTTCACAAGAATTGAGCCCAGTAGTGTAACATCTTTGCCTCAAGAGTTGATTCTTCCATGCCACGCAATATTCCTAACTTTACTCACTTACTCTAACGTAGAGGTTAAGACTCACCTTTCCTTCATGAATCAAGTTCTCTTTTCTCTTTCATAACAAACGAGAGTGGTTCCACACATAATAACATTTAAGAACAATTAGGAACTCAAGATAGAAAGAATTCACTCACTCTCAAAAAGAACATTCATATGCCAAAAAAAATGTACCATAGACTTGCCCGTAGTGTACTACTCCACTAATCGAGCTCATTCAGTCTAGGATCAATTCACACTTCATTTGGTTATAATGTAGGCTGCGAGACGGGTATGATACATTTAGGTATAAGAGTGACTATTCCCCCAAAACACTTTCATACATACACTTTATCCCACCTTTAAAATATTCGTATTGATCCTTCATATACGTTAGGAGTGGTGTTGTTCAATAACTACCTAAATATACACTTTATCTCGAGTAATTCATACTAAATAGGCACAGCCGATTGAGGGCCCTTCAATCAACAGTAATCACAATACAGTTGAACAAATAGAGAAAATATTAAGGCAAATCTATATTAACATAACACGAAATTCATCCTCCAAGAGGTTCCATAAAAACCCTAGATTAGGAGTTTAGCTATGCATAATCCTTTTCACAATCATAACGATATAATTCATCCTCAATGATAAAAACAAGAAGAAGAAAGGTAAAAACTCTATGCCGAATCTTCCGCCTTGCTTCTTGCCTATTTTTGCCTTCAAAATCACTTCAAAAACCTCGATATCCTCTATTTGGGCAAGCTGGATTTCTTATAGGCCAAGGAGAGTCGTCCTGGAAATTACACAATTGAAATTGTAATATTTGGCTCCGACCACCCCGTCCGCGACCACGGATGGACCGCGGATTGACCTTGGTCCTTGCTCTTTCTTCTCCTTTTCGATCGTGTTATCCTCCGATTGGCCTTCCATGCTCCATATTGACTCCAAAACACTCTTTTAGCTTCCTCCTAGCTCGGAATGGCTCCTACAAAGCAATAAACTCGTCATTAGAGAATTTTGTTATCTTTTACAATCAAACATAGATAAAGTGCAGCCAAATTAGAGTGTAAATATAAGCTAACTTGCATGATTATCATCTATTATCAACACCCCACACTTAAACCTGTGCTCGTCCTCGAGAAATCAAACCACACTCTACTATGACCTAACTTCACTGAGCGACTCCCCTAACTCGTCACACTAAGAACATTTCACAAGAATTGAGCCCAGTAGTGTAACATCTTCGCCTCAAGAGTTCATTCTCCCATGCCACGCAATATTCCTAACTTTACTCACTTACTCTAACGTAGAGGTTAAGACTCACCTTTCCTTCATGAATCAAGTTCTCTTTTCTCTTTCATAACAAACGAGAGTGGTTCCACACATAATAACATTTAAGAACAATTAGGAACTCAAGATAGAAAGAATTCACTCACTCTCAAAAAGAACATTCATATGCCAAAAAAAATGTACCATAGACTTGCCCGTAGTGTACTACTCCACTAATCGAGCTCATTCAGTCTAGGATCAATTCAGACTTCATTTGGTTATAATGTAGGCTGCGAGACGGGTATGATACATTTAGGTATAAGAGTGACTACACCTCCCAAAACACTTTCATACATACACTTTAACATTTAAAATCCCACACGTATGTCAAACCATAACTCCACCTTCACATCACTATATATTAACTCCATTCTTCTTTAAGCACAATTACATCAAGAGCCACCCCTTATCAAGGAATATTTTTTTTTTTACAATAATACACTATTATTTTTGTTCTCTTTCATTTCCAGTTGCTCTTACTTGTTCAAAACAGTGCACCTTTCTCCTTATTTCATTAGTTCCACTCAAAAGCCAAACCAACCACCCCACACTTTAACTTTTACAAAGTTCATAACAATTCAAGTGCTCATGAGAGGTAAAGGGTTCAAATAGATGATTAATTCAAACAAATGGGCAAGACTTGTAATGTGGTTGCCAAATAAACATGATTATAGGCTCAAAAGGGGTTAACTATGATACATAATAATTATGCGGGTAATATATATATATATATATATGGCTTAACAAACAAATGCCTATATCATTTTCAAGACTGAACAAACACAAACTACTATTTCGCTTTGCAAACACACATGGAAAGTTCTAGGTATCCAATGCAGTGCATAGAATACAAAAATTCTCACACACACATGGCACATGACTCACTCTAGATTGGATCATCGAAACGCTCTAGTTAGAGTACTTAAGCCAAATTAAGAACATACAATTTAAGGCACTCTAATAAGAATCAACAACTGAGCCTAAGAGTCTCACTAAAGTATCTACTGTATTCAAGGCATGCAATATTCCTAACTTTACTCACTTACTCTAACGTAGAGGTTAAGACTCACCTTTCCTTCATGAATCAAGTTCTCTTTTCTCTTTCATAACAAACGAGAGTAGTTCCACACACAGTAACATTTAAGAACAATTAGGAACTCAAGATAGAAAGAATTCACTCACTCTCAAAAATAACATTCATATGCCACAAAAAATGTACCATAGGCTTGCCCGTAGTGTACTACTCCACTAATCGAGCTCATTCAGTCTAGGATCAATTCGGACTTCATTTGGTTATAATGTAGGTTGCGAGACGGGTATGATACATTTAGGTATAAGAGTGACTACACCTCCCTAAGCACTTTCATACATACACTTTAACATTTAAAACCCCACACGTATGTCAAACCATAACTCCACCTTCACATCACTATATATTAACTCCATTCTTCTTTAAGCACAATTACATCAAGAGTCACCCCTTATCAAGGAATATTTTTTTTACAATAATACACTATTATTTTTGTCCTCTTTCATTTCCAGTTGCTCTTACTTATTCAAAACAGTGCACCTTTCTCCTTATTTCATTAGTTCCACTCAAAAGCCAAACCAACCACCCCACACTTTAACTTTTACAAAGTTCATAACAATTCAAGTGCTCATGAGAGGTAAAGGGTTCAAATAGATGATTAATTCAAACAAATGGGCAAGGCTTGTAATGTGGTTGCCAAATAAACATGATTACAGGCTCAAAAGGGGTTAACTACGATACATAATAATTATGCGGGTAATATATATATATATACACACACAAAAACTACTATTTCGCTTTGCAAACACACATGGAAAGTTCTAGGTATCCAATGCAGTGCATAGAATACGACAATCCTCACACACATATGGCACGTGACTCACTCTAGATTGGATCATCGAAACGCTCTAGTTAGAGTACTTAAGCCAAATTAAGAACATACAATTTAAGGCACTCTAATAAGAATCAACAACTGAGCCTAAGCGTCACACTAAAGTATCTACTGTATTCAAGGCATAATGACGTTAAGGGATCCTTCTTCCTTATTAGCCCTTAGCCCACAAGTACCTAATTAAAATAATAAAAGAAAACTAATTAACGCGTTTAAACCAAAACCCTTGGAAAAGAACCGTGGTCAAAATAAAAACCAAGGGGTAATTGATACACTATCTACAAAAGAAAATTTTATTCTTTATTATATCGACTTAGACCCTCAAGAAACCGGTCGAATGATACGTCGTCGTGACTAGTCGAAAATATGAAATTTTCACACATTCACACATTTAGACTACTAGCCAAAAACCAAAATCAAACTAACCAAAGACTACAATCAAAACTAGAATCAAGCTACATTTCTATATATACACAACATACCAACGAAGTAATCCCCACCCCCCACTTAAAAAATGTCATGTCCTTATGTCATAAAATAGAAAGTAATGCGAGGCAAATGAACTTCTCTGGAAGATCAATCTTGATCAGAGACAGTACTGGGGTCTAAGTGACACGCCCTCCCCAGCACACACAACTAGCCCATGATTTCTTCTCTAATTTAGCATTCTAGGTGTTATTGTCCCCAAGCGTGTGATTGTAGTCTGCAGCCCTGTCATTTCCTACTCTAAGGCTGCCAGCTGTGTACCCCGACCAAACCCCGATGGCTTTTTGGCTTCCGTAACATGCTCATGGGAGGGCGACTCAGCCCCACTTCATCCTGCTCATTATCTCCCCCCTCGAATGCCTAAGAATCATCACTATCAGTTGAACTGGCTGCCACTGTTTCTTTCCCAATGGTCACCTTAGAAGCCCGAAACATTGTTTCTTTCTTCACTTTGCCGTCTACATAGGGGTTCTCCGATACCCCTACATACCGACACAATTGAGTGACCAGAGATGGGAAGAAGAACCCATACCTCCTCAGTGTTGAACGAATGAACATCTCTGAGTGAATAACTTCGGCCACATCAAAATCGTGGCCATTTATGAAGTACCAGATCAAAGCAGCTAACAGTCTATTGACTTCAGTGGTGTTGTGGGACGGTAGTAGTCGACCATTGATGATGTACAACTAACGCTTACCTTCAAATTTAAGTGATGAGGAGTGGAACTTCGATCCTTAAACAACCCACACGCCCCCTTGTCTGGTTTACAGATAGTTTGGAGAAACAATTACAAATTTGTGGGTTCTCGATTGTAAGTATCATAGTAATCCATCTCCCCAGTAAATGCAGGAAAGCAGTACACTCTCTTGATAGCTTCAATCGAGGCATTCACCCTCTTTTGTCGCATAATGCAAACGTGATCCTCATGTTCAGAACAATTGGCATAGAATTCCCTAACAAGCAACAAGTTACCATCCTCCGACTCCTCGAAGAAGATGTCGAGCCTCCACCTAGTCAACTCCCTATACATATTGGGACACTCAGCCTGGAGGGAACCCCTTTCAACTCTCTATTTTGGTACCGGCTTTTTAATACCCTTTTCAACAAAACGATCTTGGTCAGCTCTGGAGACAAATCGGGTGCTATCAAACTGCCCTGAACTAGTTGATGCTCGTGCCTGGGATGAACCACCGGTAGTGCGTCTCTTCTTTGAAGATCTCATGGTGCCTACACAATAACCACTATTATAAAGAATCAATGGAGTAGGTGACCCAAGAGCGGTTACTCAGACTTCACGTGTCCCATGGGTCACAATTTATACTATAAAGTTCATTGGGGCAATTCAAAACACCTCATGTGCATATGGCCCCCAATGTACCAAGGGACCCAATTAAACCCTCATTCCTCACAACTCAACAATATTTTTCCAACCCAACCAACCTAATGTCTTCACATATCAACAATTATACCAACAAATATACATAAATAAGAGTACCTAGATTTCCACTTTCTTACAACTACAATAGAAGAGACAAAGAATGAAAAGAAAAGAAACAAAATCGAAAAGAACAAAATAAAACAAACTAAAAGAATAGAGTAGAATTATGTACTTACTTGAGAACCCTGTGATGATCGGAGATGGAAGAGTGGGTGAGTAGAGAGTAGGGAGAAGAGAAAGGAATTTGGTGAAAGTCTATGTATCTCTCACCCTGCACCATAACCAATAGCCTACAAATTCTTTCTATCTAGGCTAAATGACGTAGGAAGAAAGGGGAGGGGTTTGTTTTTTTTTTGTGGTGTTGTTTATGGTTAAGGGGAAGGGAGTAAAAAAGAAGGAGGGGTCCGAGGGGTGGGGGGGTTAATTAAAGAAGAAAACTAATTAAAGGGGTAGGTAGAGGGGGAGAAAATAAAAAATAAAATTCAATACCTAACGTTGCCAGTTCCGCGGCCGTGGACAGAACAATTGCAGAATCCGCAGTTGATCTGCGGTCGTCTGCGACCACAGATTAGGTGTCCTAGTTTTTTAAAATTTATGTTTATGCCTATCTCTGAGGTACTTACGTAACCCCAACGAATGCAACAAATCAATGGGTTGCCTTCCATGAATCACCTAATTTAACGTCGCGGCACGATGCAGATAAGCGTATTTAAAGTATGCTCAACTGTGAAGGCTCGATCAAATGGGTCACTAACACTTCCTTTGCTTCCTCCATGCCCACATAATATTTCAACTAATGCCCATTGACTTTAAACGTACAAGGGTCATTACTCACAGTAATCTCTACAGCACATGTGGGGTGAATTTCAACCACATGGAAAGGCCCTGACCATCGTAACTTCAATTTTCCCGGAAACAACCTCTGACGTGAGTTGTATAGCAATACCGTATCTCCGGGTTTAAAATTCTGCTCAATAATATTTCTATCATGTATCATCTTCATTCTCTCATTATATAATCTGGTGCTCTCAAAAGCGTGATATCTAAACTCATCAAGCTCGTGCAACTCCGTTACTCTACTTGTTCCTGTAGCTTCAATATCAAGATTCAACTATCTCGACACCCACCAAGCTCTATACTCCAACTCTACTGGTAAATGACACGCCTTCCCAAATACCAACTTGTATGGCGACATGCCAATTGGAGTTTTGAAAGCTGTTCGATACGCCTAAAGTGCATCATCTAACTTCCTTTCCCAATCTATTCTAGTTGCATTCATAGTTTTTGTCAGCACACTATTTATTTCTCTATTTGAAACTTCCACTTGCCTGCTTGTTTGTGGATGATATGGGGTGGCCACGTTGTGGCGTACAACATATTTCTCCAACAACTTTGTAAAGGCTCGATTACAAAAGTGAGTACCTCCGTGACTAATTATTGCCCTTGGGGTGCCAAATCGGGTGAATATGTTCTTTCTCAAAAAACTAATTACCCCTTTGCATCATTTGTAGGGAGTGCTGCAGCTTCTACCCATTTGGACACGTAGTCCACAATGACTAGTATGTACTTGTTGCCATATGAGCTGACGAAAGGCCCCGTAAAGTCGATCCCGCATACATCAAACACTTCTACCTCCTGAATTGGATTCATAGGCATCTCATGTCCACGAGAAATGTTCCCGATTCGTTAGCATTCATCACAATGCTTTATCCATATATGTGCATCTTTGAACAGTGTTGGCCAGTAGAACCCCGACTCCAAGACTTTCGCAACTGTTCTTACTCCCCCGAAATGCCCACCATATGATGATGCGTGACAAGCCTGCAAAACAGAAAACTGGTCTATCTCGGGGATACATCTCTGGATCATGTTATCAACACAAATACTGAATATATAAGGCTCATCCCAATAATACATGCGACAATCATAAAGGAACGTTTTCTTTTAAATAGAGGAAATGTCATAAGGAACAATACCGCTCGCTAGGTAGCTTGCAATGTCTGCATACCATGGCGCTTCCTCGAGACTCGTGGCTAGTAGTTGTTCATCTGGAAAAGTTTCCAGAATCTCTTCTACCTCAACTTTCCTTTCAACTCCTTCCAGCTTGGTTAAATGGTTAGCTACTTGGTTCTCCGTTCCCTTTCGGTCATGGGTCTCCAAATCAAATTCTTGCAGCAGTAGCACCCATCGAGTTGGGCCTGATTTTGACTCCTTCTTCTCAATTAAGTACCTGAGAGAGACATGGTCAGTATAAACAATTACCTTTGAGCCTATCAGGTAAGACCCGAACTTGCAAACTGCGAACACCGCTGCCAACATCTCCTTCTCGGCCATAGTGTAATTTAGCTGGGCTCCACTCAACGTTCTACTTGCATAGTATATTGGATGCATGATCTTATCTTTTTGCATCCCAAGAATTGCTCCCACAGCATAGTCATTTGCATCACACATCAGCTCAAATGGTTACTCCCATTCAGGCGCAACTATGATAGGTGATGTTACGAGTCTCTTCTTTAATTCCTCAAAAGCTACCCTATAGTCATCGGAAAACACAAAAGGGTGATCTTTTTCAAGCAATTTACACAAGGGTTAGCAATTTTGGAAAAATCTTTTATAAATCTCATATAGAAACCGGTGTGCCTAAGAAAACTTCTGATTGCTTTGACGGATATGGGTGGTGGAGTCTTTTCTATCACATCAACCTTTGCACGATTCACCTCACTAAGTGTCCCAAGACTATACCTTCCTGTACCAAATGGCACTTTTCCCAGTTGAGTACCAGATTAGTCTCGATACACCTTTTCAAAACTCTTCTAAAGTTCACAAGGCAATCATCGAATGAGTTCCCCACCATTGAGAAGTTATCCATGAAAACCTCTATTATCTCCTCTACCATATATGTGAAGAAGGCCATCATGCACCTTTGATATGTGGCGGGTGCGTTGCATAGGCCAAACAGCATTCGCCGAAAAGCATAGATTCCATAAGGGCAGGTGAGCGACGTTTTCTCCCTATCCTCCGGGGCAATAGAGATCTGATTATACCCCGAGTACCCACCCAGAAAGAAAAAATGAGACCTCCTCGCCAATTTATCTAGCATCTGATTAATGAATGGCAGTGGGAAGTGGTCCTTCCTGGTGGCCAAGTTCAACTTCCTGTAATCCATACATATTCTCCAACCTGTGACTGTTCGTGTAGAGATCAGCTCGTTCTTTTCATTTTTCACCACCGTCATACCTCCTTTTTTTGGTACACACTGCACTGGGCTAACCCAGTTGTTGTGAGAGATGGGGAATATGATTCTCGTATCTAACCATTCAATCACTTCCTTTTTCACCACTTCTTTCATGTTGGGGTTCAACCTTCTTTGATGTTCTCTAGAAGGTTTATGCCCATCTTCCAGTATAATCTTATACATACAGAAGGCCGGGGTGATCCTCTTAATGTCTATAGTGGTCCACCCAATTGCAGTCTTGCACTCAGTTAGTACCTGCAAAAGTTGTTGTGCCTGAACATCTAACAAACTAGCTGAGATAATAGCAGGTAAAGTTGAGTCAGGTCCTAAGAATGCATACCTGAGATCGGATATCAATGGCTTCAGTTCCAACTTTGGTGGCTCTTCTATTGACGGCTTAGCTGTAGGAGTGCAAAGGCTCAAATTCAAGATCCATTTTCCAACAACCTTGGCCTTCAAGATAAAGTACCCACTCTGCTAAGTCTTCACCATTAGCTCCGTCTAAGTTCATGAGACATGCTACTAGAGGGTCTTTAATGTTCAAAGATTCATCTTCCTCCTCCAGGACTACATCCACCTTATATATTAGACAAAAATTAGCAAATTCACTTGGTCTCCGTATAGACTTTTGCACGTTGAATGTTATCTCTTTATCATTTAATCTCATCTTAAGCTCTCTAGTCTCACAATCAATTAAGGCTCTCCTAGTGGCCAAGAATGGTCTACCCAAAATAATGGGGATTTCCTCGTCAACCCGACAGTCAAGGATGACAAAATATGATGGGAACACAAACTTCCCAACCTGCACCAATACATCATCTAGAATCCTAGAGGGCCTTTTCACTGTTCGGTCAACCAGATGTAGTAGCATACATGTAAGTCTAGCTCTTCCGATGCCTAGCATTTTGTAAATAGTTTGGGGAATAAGGTTTATGCTTGCTCCAAGATCATATAGTGCCTTGGTAAATGCAACGGTGCCTATTGTGCAAGGGATTATGAAAATCCATGGATCAGACAGCTTCTCAGCTATGGGTGCAATTACAACAACACTGCAAGTCTAAGCTTGTGTAACTGTGGCCACGTCTTGAAAGTCAAACTTGCGGGATATCAAGTCCTTCATCATCTTCGCATAACCAAACATCTCTTTTAAAGCATCAATAAATGGAGTGTTTACCTGAATTTGCTTCAATATCTCCAAGAATTTCTTGTACTGCTCACCTTTCTGTTACTTTGGCCAATCTTTGTGGGAATGGTGCTGGAGGTTGCTTCTTCCCTGTGATCTAATTTTTTTCTTGTTCAGGCACTGCTTCTACTGTCAGTTCTGGTGTAGCCTCAGTCTCTTCCATAACCTGTTCTTCTTTGTTTGTGTTCTCTTGCGCATTCTGAACCGTCACCTCAGTTAAACCTGCTGAATCATCTATCTCAATAGGTACATGCACTAGTGTCTAAGTCGGTATAATTTCGCAAGCAATTTCTTGCTCTAGATCTAAGTCTCTACCATTTCGGAGACTTACTACCATCAGCTGCCTGGGGCCCTGCTTTTTTGGATTGATTTGGGTATCTGCAGGTAGCGTCCCCTGAGGACGATTATTTAGGGCCAGGGAAATCTTTTCTAATTGGATCTCAATATTCTTTATCACTGACTCATGTGAGTCTACTCCGTCAGCTAGTTTTCCAGTGGACCCAATCACCTGTTGCATCATTCCCTCAAGTTTAGCAAACCCATCTTCATGTTTCACAATCTGTTGTTGTTGAGGTTGTAGATAAGCCTGTTGCTGATTTTGCTAGTTATACCCTTGTTGCTTTTGGTAAGGCACTATTTTCCCCATGTAGTCGCATAGCCCTATGATTATTGTTGTTATTGTACTGCTGTTGAGCTGGTCTGTATTGTTGATTTTACTGACCCCAATTCTGACCACCTAGTCTCGGTCCTCCATAGTTGGCCACATAATCCATGTTCTCCTGATATTGTTGATTATCACCTTCATCAATCCACGAGCAGACATATAGTTGATTAATGCATTATGTACATAGACCCCCATTAGTTGCATCAACTATGTGTACATGCTGCTTCTGGCCTAATTCTTCAACATTTTTGGTGAGGATGCTCATTTGTGTTATTAGAGTGTCTATATTTTCAGCTATGGAGTTAGCCGTGTCTAAAGTCACTGAGTGAACCACATGAGTGATTGGAGCATTTTTTGTTGTCCATCCCGAGTTTTGTGCCATCTTGTCAAGTAGAATCTTGCTCTCTCTGAAAGCTTTGCTAAAAAAAATGCTCCACTTGCTGAAGCATCAATAGTGGCTTTCAAAGCTGCCAAACCCATGTAAAATCATTGCCCCAACATCTGCTCCGGAATACCACGATGTGGACACGTAACCAATATACCCTTGAATCTCTCCTACGTTTCGTGTAGCGTCTCAGTTGGTTTCTATTTGAAGCTCAATATCTCATCAATTTGCTGAGCAGTCTTGTTGGGTAGATAAAATTTGCTCAAATATTGCTTGACTAATTCCTCCCAAGTAGTGATGGAGTTGATGGGAGTGAATTAAGCCAAGTCCGGGCTGCTCCTGTAACTGATAATGGAAACAACAACAAATGTATTGCTTCCGGTGTCACGTTGTGCTACCTGTGCGTGGAACAAATTAACAAGAAATTATTTAGATGCTGCTGAGGATCTTCAACATATGACCCAAAGAATAGTCCCTTGTTCTACAACAGATGTAGCATGTTATTTGTGATCTGGAATGAATCTATGCCCTATCATATAGTGTTGCTTAAGGCACAAGGGGTGCCACACCGTGATCATTTGGGTCATTCACGTTGTTTCTGTTGTTTAGATAATCGTCTTCCATGTCTGGTTCAATGTTTTCGGTTGAGTTCTGTTGTCGTTTGCCTTTCTTGCTTGCATGATTAAATGCCTTGAAAACTTTCTCAGGATCTGATAATGCTTCAAGCAATTCACCAGTTCTTAAGGAGTTTCTAGGCATGCACCTGTAATTGAAGAAAATTTGATTACACTAAGAATTTTTGCACTTTTTTTTAACTGCAATCAATAACACCATTAATTCCCCGGCAACGACACCAATATTTGATCATGCCCAACTATGCCTTATAAAAAGGACTAAGCAGTCCCTGCAAATATATTCTGGTTAACAAGTCCGGAGTCGAATCCTACAAGGAATTAACCTATCGATCACAACTATTGGACTCACAGAAATTTATGTATTCAATCTTCAGAGATATTTGAGTAACAAATTGGGTGTTTATTAACTAAATGTTACATGATAAACATACAATAATTAAGAACTAGCTATAAACTGGTTGTAGGTAAGAATGAGAATGGTCTAAGGTTCTGATTTCCCCTCTTGTCGGAATCATTTCCGCCATGTTTGCTATATATTTGCGTAAGTCTTCTCTATCGATCATGACCACTCTGACTGCCGTAACTCCCCCCGGGTAATTACAACAATTTGCTAGACATATTATCCCAAATTACACAAGATGGCCTTAGTTACAGCTCACTTATATCGCACCCAATGTTTCGTTATCCCTAATCCCACCTTTAAACCCTTCGTATTGATCCTTCATATACGTTAGGAGTGGTGTTGTTCCAAAAATACCTAAATGTACACTCTCTCTCGAGTAATTCATACTAAATAGGCACAACCGACTGAGGGACCTTCAATCAACAATAATCACAATATAGTTGAACAAACAGAGAAAACGTTAGGGCAAATCTATATTAACAAAACTTGAAATTCATCCTCCAAGAGGTTCCATCAAAACCCTACATTAGGAGTTTAGCTATGCATAATCATTTTCTGTAACGACCCGACCCGTCGTCACGGGAGTTACCGCCCCGTTTCCCCCATTTTATGCTTCTACATGTTTCATTATATGTGTTTGGAGAATTTAAAGTAATTCGGATAGAGTTCGGTTAGAAATGAGACAATTAGTCTCTTTATGAGAAAGTTAGTTTGGAAAAATCAACCGAATGTTGACTTATGAGTTAGAAGGCTCGGAATGGATTTCCGATAATTCAACTAGTTTCGGTGGATGATTTGTGACTTAGGAGTGAAGTCGGAATTCAATTTGGAGGTCCGGTGTAGAATTAGGCTTGAATTGGCGAAGGTTGACTTTTGGCGAATTCCGGTTGGTGGGTGAGATTTTGATCCGAAGGTCGAAATGGAATTCCGAGAGTTGCAGTAGCTCCGTTAGTGATTTTAGATATGCGTGTAAAGTTTCAGGTCATTCGGAGGTGTTTAGGTTGGGTTTTTGATCGAATATGCAATTCGGAAGTTTTTAAGAAATTTAGGCTTTGATTTGATCATAAGTGAGGATTTTGATGTTAAAGTTAGCATTTTGATGATTCGAGAAAGTTTGAATGTAGTATTAGATCATGTCTGTGCTTTTGGTTGAGGTCCCGGGGGGCGTCGGGGTAAATTCGGATGATTTAACGGAAGTTGAAAGCTTGGTGTTGCAGCAGATCCTTAAGCCTTCTGTTGTTTCCGCATTTGCGGAAAAGGAGCCGCTTAAGCGGTTCTGAAGATGTGGTGGGAGAGCCGCAGAAGCGGCCAAGGGGAGCCCAGGAGGATTCCGCAAAAGCGGAATTCTGGTTGCGTTAGCGGGTCCGCAAAAGTGGAGAAATCACCGCAGAAGCGGAAGATGGGGAACCGCAGAAGCGGATGCCTGATCGCATAAGCGATTTCTGGGGAGTTAATGAGAACCGCATAAGCGGTCGAATGACCACAGAAGCAGTCCCGCGTAAGCAGTATCGGGACCGCAGGAGCGAAAAATGCTGAGGGTTTAATGAAACAGTGTATCGAAATTTCAGAGGTTAGAAAAATATTTTTGGACTTCGGGAAGAGGCGATTTTGGGCGATTTGGAGAGGATTCGAAGGAGATTCCATCAGATATGAATTTGTAACCTCGAATAGTGTTGTTATGGTATGAAAACAAGGATTAAACACTGAAAATTTAAGGAATCAAAGGGTAAAAATGGAGGTTAGGGCTTGAAGGCCTAAGAGAGTCTAAATTGACGATTTGAGGGGTCAAATGGACTCCGATTCTTGTATATTTTATATGTATGGACTCGTGGTGAGATGAGGATTCCGAAGATGTGAATTTCGTAATTTTTCAAGAAGTGGGACCGGGGCTCGGGTTTTACCAACTTCATGAATTTTAATACTTTTCGAGTATTTTTGATTGGGTTATGTTTCTTTAACCCATATTTATGTATTC
>MU739257.1:17472-64486 GCA_026770625.1 Nicotiana glauca
CTAAGAAGTTTTACCCACTTTTCATTCAAAAATCCGAAATTAAAGGGTGGATTCGCGATTAGATTAATGGGTTTTAGTCATAGGAGAGCAGAGAATCGTTACCCAGTGATTGCCCTTGAAAAACCCTTGAAATTGCTCCCAAATCCGAGCTCCAAACCTTGAGTTTTGATAAAAATGGCAAAACCTCGTTTTTGAAATGTTAAATACTGCCCAGTCATTTAATGCATCGCGAACGTGGAGATTGGCTCGCGTTCGCGGAGAAGAAAGAAATGGGAATGTCAAAAATGCCTTTCGCAATCGCGATGGGTAGGACGCGAACGCGAAGTCCTGGAACTTTAAGCTACGCGAACGCGTGGCCTATAACGTGATCGCGACGAAGGAAAAATGCTGAGGCCCAGAACTGGTCTACGCACACGCGTGCAAGCGTTCGCGATCGCGATGAACTGACTGGAAAAGGTACGCGAACGCGATGGGAGAATAAATGGTGCTTCACGAACGCGGACAAAGGTATGCGAACACGATGAAGGAACTGGCCTCCCTCCAAGATCACAACTGAAGGAATTTGAAAATGATTTGTAACTAAACGTATTAATAAAGCGTTCGTGATCGCGATGAACTGACTGGCAAAGGTACGCGAACGCGGAGAAGCTTATGCGAACGCGATGGGCGAATAAATGGTGCTCCGCGAACGCGGACAAAGGTATGCAAACACGATGAAGGAACTGGACTCCCTCCAAGATTACACTACGCAAACACGTGATAGAGGCCGCGATCGCGTAGAAGAAAACTCTGCAACAGTTGAGTTCAATTTTCTGCAATTTTTAACAACACAAAAATGCTCCTTTGAGCATCCGAAACACACCCGAGGCCCCCGGGACCTCAACCAAACCTACGGACATATCCCATAACATCATTCAAACCTGTACCAATCCTTAAATCACCTAAAACAACGCCGAAAACATGAATTAAGCTAAGATTCAAGCCTAAGAACTTCAAATTCCAACCAAACACACTTTCGATCAAAAACCTAACCAAACCTCGCCCGAATGGCCTGAAATTTTGCACACACATCCCAAATGATATGACAGAGCTAGAACAACTTCTGGAATTCAAATCCGACCCTCGGATCAAAAACTCACTATCGGACCGTAAACTTCAAAAATTCGAACTTCGGCATTTCAAGCCTAAATGAGCTACGAACCTCTAAAATACATTCCGAACATGGTCCCAACCCCAAAATCACCTAATGGAGCTAAAAGAACCATCATATTTCCATTCCGAGGTCGTCTTCACACTGTTCCGAATACGGACCATTTTTCAACTCTTAAGCTCTAATTTAGGGACTAAGTGTCTCAAAACACTCCGAATCCTAACACCGAACGTCCCGGCAAACCAAAATAGCATAAATGAACTTAGGGGAAGCAGTTAGTGGGGGATCAGGGCGTAAATTTTAAAAATGACCGGCCGGGTCGTTACAATGTTATTAGCATGTCTCAATTATACTTGCATGTCTATTGTTTGTCAAGCATGTCTAAATCTTGTTTTGCTGAGTGTGTGGTTAGCATGTCTACATTATGAATGCTTGGTGGTGTTTTGCCTACTATGTTTATTTAAGTCCTTTCCTACTCTATTTTGCAAAGTCATCTAGTCTCTCAAGGAACCTCTAGTTGTGTATTTGAGGTTTATGTGTTCTCAACATCTTTGCTCCATGTCTTAATCACCTACCCTTGTAACTAACTTAGTAATTTTGTACATCTATTTGCTTCTGTTCTCCACTATACACTAAGGTGTATTCTATGTATCCCCAATCCTTCTCTTCATGTGTGGAACCTGCTTGCCAAGTATTTCTGAATATGGTTGTTCTGTGATTTGTGTTTTGATTTCAAAGTGTTTTCATACTTTTTTCAAGTTGTTTTACTACCAAACTAGTACTGATTTTTAGAAAATCTTTTCACCCCTATGAGTCATCTATATACTGTTTACCAAAACCTTTTCAAAATTATGCACTCTCAATTATTCTTAGTTTATTAAGTCCTCCTCGCCTGGTATGTGTACTGCTTAGAGATCCTTGAGATCTCTCTGAACTCTGGCATATCAGGGTTGGCTTTTCCACACTACACATAATCAGTCCTTATTTGAGAAAGTCTAGGTGTGAGCACTGTCCGAGACCTTTGAGGTCTTTAGGGAACTCTAACACACCTAAACATGAAATTGGCTACGAAAACTTGGGTATTTGAGACTACTGAAGGCCTTGTACACCAGGATTTTCTTTGGGCCTACTTCAGGCTCCCTATAGCTTAATTTATATTTTATTTATGTAATTTTTATTCAATCATTAGTCTGTAATAATTAATTGTAAACAGTTATTTGGGTGACTAATGAAAATAGAGGGTAGTTATATGGTACTGTGGATAAAGCTGGGTAGATAACATGCCTATAGGTGTTTACTCTATACTATTGTATGTTACATAACCTGCCTATGGCTTTATTTCATTCAAAAGCACTCTGCTATTGCATGTTTAAAAATACTCGCCTAGATGTTTACTCGAATCACTATTGCATACTAGATAATATGCCTATAGGGTTTACTTTGGCTCAAATGTGCTTTGTTAGATAACCTGCCTATAGGGTTTACTTTGGTTGAAATAAGTTCTGCCTGTTTTGCTTTACGTGATTAGACGCTATGCCTATAGGGAATAAAATAACTAAGGTTCAACTTTCATTACAACTTATATTCAAATCCGTCTCTTTAGAAATCATGCATGTAGGTTTAATTTGTTGTCACACTTGCTCAGTCAGTATGCGTGTCTCATAAGAACTAATGGAAGTTTCATTCATTAGAGATAGAACTCATGTCCATAGGGTATTACCATGTGCATTAAGTGCTAAAACTGGAACATCATACAATGTCTTGTTAAATGTTACTAGCAAGCATGCCTATAGGATAAAGAACTTCAAAATATTTTCCCAGAATTGTGACTGCATATACACACTTAGGCAAGCCTTAGGACGTTAAGTAACAATGGAACCAGTTATGTTTATATGTGAAATTATCCATTCTTAACATGCTATGAAACCAGTAGGCAAACTGGTTAGGATCCTGCCACTTCCCTTAAAAAAATATTGTATGTTCTGTTTTGTGATGTTCATCTAGATATCATGTTCCTGGGCTTTATGAACTTAGTTAAAATCAGTTGTTTGAGATGTCCTGCTTATTTGTTTATGTACATGTGGAGGTAAATATGAGCCTTCTAACTGTTTGTCCCTATTTTCTTGTCCTACATGTTATTTGCTTGTCGCGTAGATTTTTACCTTCTAAAAACCTTAGATTCTCTAGAACTGTCCAGATTTAGAGGTCCTAAATTTCTCTAGGACAATAAGGAAGGGACGGGTAGCAGCACGCTTATGGGTTGTTAATTAAACTCGCTTATATAACCACTAAGGGGAGGGTAAAGGGTAGTAAAAGGATATGATGACCTATGCGCTAATGCAACGTGTAGCCCCTCTCATTGAGGAGTGATTACCGGGCATTGCATTGGTATGATCCTGTAAGCTAATCAACTTAGGACTTCCCTTTCCCAATTTCCATACGTGTTTAAATTATCTAAAATTCCTTTTCTTTACATATACATGTATAAGCTGTCCAAACCTCTTTTACCTTCATTATTTGAACTTCCTTGATCATATATGCATTTAGACGGGGAAAGCTACTTTATTTGCAAATGCTTGCTTACTCGTTAATTGACTAATTCACATAGTTTAAGTTCGGCTGGTACCTACCGTTGTGGACCGCGAGTGGTACCTAACACCTTTCCTCAAGGTTATTTCGAGCCCTTACCCTAATATCTGGTAATGCAAACTAGTTACATGAGTTAATCGCTCTAGGTGCCCTAACGCACCATAATTCGTTAGGTGGTGACTCTTTAAATACCCAATTCCCAAAAGGAAACGAGTTGTTCCCCCATGACTGTCGAAACCCGGATGCCCGCGAGGGAAAAAGGGGACGCGATAACATGGAGGCTCTGTTAGGGATATTTTTAGGTTCTTACCATAACGAACTTATTTTTATGAATTAGTCCAAGCATGCTTTATCCCGTGTACCCTTTCCCCTTATTTGAATTTAATTGCCTTCAAGCGTTTATGATTTCTTTATTTTCTTGAAACTGACTTGTGTCTTTGTTTTATTTTTCCATAACTGTCTTTCAATTATTTAAATCATGCTCAATATCATATTCCACTCGTGTGTAATCAATCCTATAGCAGCGCTTGATGAGTGTTTGCGCTCTTCCTGTATATCACCCTTTAAATTCGGAAAGGCTAAAACTAGTCGATCAGTGATGCGTTCGACGGTTCCGTGCCTTTCCCTTCAAGTTGTCCGCTTGAGAGTCCCAGTCTAGACCTATATAGCAACCTTACTCTGATCAATTGTGCATGCATCATGGTCAAACCTAGCCGGGTTAATATGTTGTCCACATAATAACCCTTTAAGACAAGCCTCGCCCAAAAGTCCATCAGGTTTTCCACAATCCCAACAGATGTAACCACGAGTGTGTGCATTAATTTGGACAAATAAGTGCCAATAGGCTAATCATTACTGTATAAATAGATCAACTTGGAGGGGGAAAGAGCCTAACTATATTTTGTTTTGCAGAAAATAAGGCACGAAGTCCCCAGGTTCGGCATGGTCCGTAGGGAATTTGATCGACGAAGCCAAGAGCATCCCAGCTTGGAGAGGGTCCTTCTGGGACCAAGTAGATTAGATTACTTGCTTTCCTTTTTAAATGTAATAAGGCCAAGTGCCATTAGCAACATTATCTTATTTTGTGTCGTTTTGGGGCGTTTATTTTTACATTAATGAAATGAGGCAATTATTGGCACTAAATTTCTCCAAATTTATTTATCGCTAGGCCTACTTGGGCACTTCGAGGTTCCCAAATTAGGATACGAATTTACAATCCCGCAATATGTGTTTAAATACTGCAAATATTTCAGAATCCTTACTGACTTGTTTACCTTTTTGTTTTTCTTTATTTTTTATTCCCATCCCCTAAGGTTGGTTCGCACATACTGAAATCATCAGCGTATCATACCAGATCTAGAGGCCCTCCACCTCCTCCTCCTCCAAGTAATACAAAGAGTAAAGGGAAAGCTAAAATGGATGATTTAAGTGGTATTCGAAAGGAAAATGCGAAAAATGTAGAAACTTCTGATGGCCGGAGTACTCCGGCACCAAATGATTTAGTTTTGAGGTTGGACCAAAAGATACTGGAGCTACAGGGAGAGCTTGAGCAGGTCCGCAACTTGGCAAACCTATCCCTCACCCTGAATGTCCCCGACATCAATCAACAAAACACCAAGAACCCAGTACCTCCCCAAAATACACTGAACCAACATCCACAAAACCCTCGTGCACTGTATCAATATGCAATCCCCACCTCAAAATCTCAATCCCTTACCGATACCAACTCCGTCACACTATCCCGGGCCCACCGAGTCCCTGTGTAGCTTGGTAGATTTTATTGTTATAGCCATTCTAGGCATTTAAGATTTTTAGTAATTTTGTTTTAAAGACTTTCTTATTTCAAAATAAATGCTCGATTAATCGTGCCGTACTTTTCTGGATGTTTTTTTAGTTTTAATCAAATGCATTGCTCTTTATTATTCATTATTATCTTCTACACTTTTCTTTCTACAACGTTATTATTACTTTTCCTGATGAATCGGTGACTGTGATATGTAATGAAGTAACGCAATATGAGGGTAATGATTCGGATGAAGAAGATGAAATACCTGAGGAAGTAGTTAGGGAGGTTGAAAACTTTGAGAATAAGCCTAAATCCAACCTGGACGAAATCGAAGCAGTAAATTTGGGGGACGCCGAGACCATAAAAAAGACTCACATCAGCATTCACTTGTCACCAACAGAGAATGAAGAGTACATTCCTTTCTTAAAGGAGTACGAGGACATTTTCGCATGGTCATATGATGACATGACCGGTTTAAGCACGTCCATAGTGGCTCACAAGTTGCCTACTAATCCAATGTGTCCGCCAGTAAAGTAGAAACTCAGAAAGCTTAAACCACATATGAGCTTGAAAATCAAGGAGGAAGTTACTAAGTAGATCAAAGCCAAAGTCCTCAGGGTGGTTGATTACCCAACCTGGTTAGCCAACATTGTGTTAGTTCCGAAGAAAGATGGGAAAGTCAGAGTATGTGTTGACTATCGAGACTTAAATAGAGCAAGTCCCAAGGACGACTTTCCACTGCCAAATATACACATCCTGATCGACAATTGCACCAAAAATGAACTCCAATCCTTTGTAGATTGCTTCGCGGACTATCACCAGACCTGGATGGATGAAGAAGATGTAGAGAAAACAACTTTTATTACACCATGGGGGTTACTGCTACAAAATGATGTCCTTTGGTATAAAGAATGCTGAGGCTATTTGTATGAGAGCCATGACAACCATATTACATGATATGATACACAAAGAAATAGAGGTGTATGTGGACGACGTCATTATCAAATCAAAGAGGGTCGCGGATCACATAGTTGACTTAAGAAAGTTCTTTGATAGGTTAAGAAGTTAAAACTTAAAACTGAACCCCGCAAAGTGTTCGTTCAGGGTTCCCGCAGGAAAGTTACTGGGATTCATTGTCAGTCATCGAGGGATCGAGCTAGATCCGTGTAAAGTTAAGGCTATTCAGGAGTTACCTCTGCCTAGGAGCAAAATGTACGTGATGAGCTTCCTAGGACGTATCAACTATATCAGTCGCTTCATAGCACAGTCCACAGTCGTATGTGAACCTATCTTCAAGATGTTCAAGAAAGATGCTGAGACAAGCTGGACCGAGGACAGTCAGAAAGCTTTCGAAAAATTCAAGGAGTACCTATACCACTAGTTTTGGTCCTGCCAGAGATAGGACGACCCTTATACTCTATCTATATGTATTTTATAGAGCCTTCAGATGTGTTCTGCAACAACATTATGAGACAGGAGAAAGGAACAAGCCATATACTACCTAAGTAAGAAGTTCACACCTTACGAAGCACGATACTCTCTACTAGAATGCACTTGCTGTGCTTTGACCTGGACAGCCCAAAAATTGAGGCATTACTTTTGTGTCTATACCACATACCTCATATCCAGGATGGACCCTCTGAAGTAAATATTTCAGAAACCCATGACGACTGGAAAGTTGGCCAAGTGGCAGATACTGTTGAGTGAGTTCGATATCGTCTATGTAACTTAAAAGGCGGTCAAAGGACAAGCATTGGCAGATCATCTTGCTGAAAATCCAGTGGGAGGAGAATACGAACCCTTAAAAATTTACTTTCTTGATGAAGAGGTGTCATTCGTAGGAGAGGACATTACCGAAGCATACGACGGTTGGAGGATGTTGTTCGATGAAGCTGCAAATTTCAAAGGAGTGGGCATTGGAGCAGTTTTGGTATCAGAAACGGGCCAACATTATCCGGTATCTGCTAAACTCAGATTTTCCTGCATCAGTAATATTTCAGAATATAAATCTTGCATACTAGGACTCCACATGGCAATCGACATGAATATTCAGGAGCTGCTCGTAATTGATGATTCAGATTTGCTTGTGCACTAGGTACAACGAGAGTAGGACACCAAGAATTCCAAGATATTGTCATATCTGCACCATGTGCAGGAATTGAGAAAAAGGTTCACGAAGATACAGTTTTGGCATGTTCCCAGAATTCAGAACGAGCTTGCCGATGCTTTGGCCACCTTGTCATCTATGATACAGCACCCGAACAAGAATTTCATCGATCCCATCCCAGTGAGAATTCATAATCAACCGGTGTATTATGCCCACGTCGAGGAGGAGGTGGATGGAAAACCTTGGTTCCATGACATCAAAGAGTATTTGGCAAAATGAGAATATCCAGAGCATGCAAACCACATTCAAAAACGCACACTCCGAAGATTGTCCAATCAGTTCTTCCACAGCGGAGGAAACTTGTACAGAAGAACTCCTGATTTGGGATTGCTAAGATATGTCGACGCAAAAGAAGCTTCTAAACTACTTGAGGATATACATGCGGGGACCTGCGGCCCGCATATGAATGGTTTTGTCTTGGCCAAGAAGATACTTAGGGCCGGTTACTTTTGGATGACTATGGAGACAGATTGTGTCCAATATGTCCGTAAGTGCTACCAATGCCAAGTGCATGGCGATATGATAAAAGTGCCGCCAAATAAACTCAATACAACAAGCTCACCTTGGCCATTCGCCGCCTAGAGAAGGGATGTCATCGGTCCTATCGAGCCCATTGCTTCAAACGGGAATAGGTTTATTCTGGTAGCCATTGATTACTTAAAAAATGGATAGAGGCTGCATCTTACAAAGCTGTAACCAAGAAAGTCGTCGTAGACTTTGTCAAAGACCGTATTGTTTAACGATTCGGAGTTCCCGAGTCTATTTTTACTGATAATGCCGCCAATCTCAACAGAGATATGATGAAAGCCATGAGTGAAACTTTCAAAATCAAGCACAAGAATTCCACAACCTATAGACCTCAGATGAATGGAGTCGTAGAAGCCGCCAACAAAAACATCAAAAAGATACCAAGGAAGATGGTAGAAAACCATAAGCAATGGCACGAGAAGCTACTTTTTGCTCTGTTGGGATACCACACTATAGTTTTCACATCAACCAAGGTAACTCCCTACATGCTGGTTTATGGTCCCAAAGTTGTTATCCCAGTCGAGGTAGAGATTCCTACTTTAAGAATCATGCAGGAAGATGAACTTAGCGATGCAAAATGGAGAAGGAGCCGTTATGAGCAATTGGCCCTTATAGACGGAAAAAGAATGAATGCAGTATGTCATGGTTAGCTTTATCAGAACAGAATGTCCAGAGCTTTCAAGAAAAGAGTCAAACCAAGACAATTTGCACCAGGACAGCTGGTGCTGAAGAAGATCTTCCCATATTAAGATGAAGCCAAAGGGAAATTCTCTCCCAACTGGCAAGGTCCTTACATGGTTCGCAGGGTGCTAACAGGAGTAGCACTCATACTTGCAGAAATGGACGGAGAAGTCTGTCCAAAACCAATCAATTCAGATGTAGTCAAGAGATACTATGCTTAGACTATTTACATTTACCCATATGATGTAATTGAACTACGCTTGACCAAATTTCCATTTAAGAAGGGATACATAGGCAGCCATGTGGGTTCGATCATATCATAATAAAATTTCCATTTCCCCCAATATCAGAAACTGGGGCAGAATTTTAAGGAGGACCCTCAAAATTCCGGAGCAAGACCAGTTGACGCCAACATATGTGAGACAGTTAGAAATCGGTTAAGAAACTGGGGCAGAATTTTGAGAAGGATTCTCAAAATTCTAAAGGAGGTTCAACAAGGTTCGTTACCCGCAAATGGTCGAAGGATCATCTACCAAATTGGGGCAGAGTTTTGAGGAGGACCCTCAAAATTCTAACATAAGAAAGTTGTAGTGTCTTTGAGATATGTTACAGTAACTAGTTCATATAAAATTACTTGATATTTCAATATGTTTCTAAATAAGTCTGTTTTTATCAATAATTGCATATTTTTGAAAACTTTATTTTCTTAACAGTCAGGTGTTATCTAGGGAAACTCAAACTAGGCTTCCAAAACGGAGCATAGCAAGGCCAGCAGACAAAGGCACGAACCAACCTCCCCTTACGAAACTTACAATTTTTTTGAGCGCAGGCACATCTGACGTAGCGATAGCATTTGCAAACATATATACGTGAAGCAAAATCACTATCGAACGGGCCACCAGACACTGTACGTATCCCCAACTAAGCAACATTCTACTTCGCTGCCTCCACATTTGTATGAGGCTAATCCCTGCCTCCATATTCGCATAAGGCTAATCCTTACCTCCATATCTGCATAAGGACTAATCCCTGTCCCGCATCTTGCATGAGGATAATCCCTGCCTCCATAATTGCATGAGGCTAATCCCTGCCTCCATATTTACATGAGGCTAATCCCTGCCTCCATATTTGTATGAGGCTAATCCATGCCTTCATATTTGCATGAGGACTAATCCATGTCCCACATCTTGCATGAGGCTAATCCTGCCTCCATATTTGCATGAGGCTAACCCTTGTCTCTATATTTTCATGAGGCTAATCCCTGCCTCCATATCTGCATAAGGACTAATCCATGTCCCGCATCTTGCATGAGGCTAATCCATACCTCCATATTTACATGAGGCTAATCATTGCCTCTATATTTGCATGAGGCTAATCACTGCCTCCATATTTACATGAGGCTAATCCCTGCCTCCATATCCACATAAGGAATAATCATTGTCCTACATCTTGCATAAGGCTAATCCATGCCTCCATATTTGCACGAGGTGAATCTCTGCCTCCATATTTGCAGGAGGCTAATCCCTGCCTCCATATTTGCATTGGGCTAATCCCTGCCTCCTTATTTGCATGAGGCTAATTCATACCTCCATAATAGCATGAGGCTAATTCCTGCCTCCATATTTGCATGAGGCTGATCCTTGCCTCCATAATTGCATGAGGCTAATCCCTGCCTCCATATTTGCATGAGGCTAATACCTGCCTCTATATTTACATGAGGATAATCCTTGCCTCCACATTTTCATGGGACTAAGAATTGTCCTTCCTTGCATAAATATTGCTCTGTTCCGGTACTATCTATCTGCTTTCTTATCAGGCTAAGCTCTGCCCTTCATTTCACAAGTCTAGACCTTGTCTTGTTAACCTCACAGTATCACCAATTATGGGTTGATATATTTCCAATATATCCAAATGCGTCATATTCTAAAGGCATCATCCTCATAGCTAGAAGACACTATATAATGGACTGAGGATCTCTCAAATTTGCATAATCATTATTTAAAGGCGTCATAGTTCGGAGGCACCATCTTCATGGCCCGAGAAAATCATTCTACAGCCTGCAAATCCCTTACTAAACAATTCATATCCCAAGACATCATGGTCTGAGGACGTCATCCTTAACCGTCCAGAGACAACTTGCATGGTCCAAAGGGAATCTGCATCATGTTTCAATTTTCGCACAAGTGTATGTAGCATCTCTTTATGTGCAGATGAGCAGTAAGCAACCGCTATCCTAGCGGTATCAATCACGTTCCAGTTTCTTCGCTATCTCAAACTTAACCATTCACCATAACCACTCTTGCATTCATCCCAAAATCCCGTGTTCGTTCTTGTAATGACTTCATCGGTTTATTCCGCCGATGGATCCGAAACTATGCATGGATTGATTCTTGCAAAACCAAGGATATGTAGGCAGCTCAAAGGCCAGGGTTCGGCCGATTGTCGACGCCCCCTTTTCCTCGCGGAATCGGGTTCACGACATTCGGGAAGACAACTCTTTTCCTACTTTGGGAATTGGGTTTTTTGATAGTTTGGAGAGTCGCCACCTAATGATTATAGTGCATTAGGACACTTTTAGAAGAATTAAAGATGCAGACCCGAGTTTTGGGTAAGGGCTTGAAATTATCTCGAGGGGAAGGTGTTAGGCACCCCTCAAGATCCACTAGTGTGGTTTCCGGCCATGCTACAATTGTGACTTTAGATGCAAATATAAATAAACAAGTAAAAGGAGCACAAAAGGTTAAAAGAAGTGCTGAATTTTAAAGGAGCAATTTTTTGTAAAAATGTGCGAGTAGAGGAAAAGGTCAAATACTTAGTGCAAATAATCCGAAAGATCATGTGAGAAGCAGAAATTGAAAATGCAATAGCTTTAAAGATTCAGAAAATTTTGTTAAACTAATAAAGAAGGAGAAAGGGGTCCTAGGTTTATACATTTCATGGATCATTCGCACAACACTGGTACACAGTTGTACGCAGAGTGTTATCGTGTAATCATCATCTCCATGTCTACCCTTCCCACCCCGTTAAGGTATTAAAGTGCAGAACGATATCGTTTACTTATCGCATGCTACTACCCGTCCCAATCCTATTAGTCCCGGGGTATTAGGACTTCTAATACTAAAGGGGAAGAAAGGGATGTGGGCCCTTGTGGAGTTTAAAGGATAAAATTCTAGCTCGACGTTCAAAACAAGTATCAAGTAAAAGGGGAGAACAAACAAGCATACAAGGCTCAAATTAACCCCAGAAGTCAAACAATCATTTAGTTTAGCATGCCTTGACAAATACTGATTTGGTCTTAGATTTAAATTAAGCAGTGAGCGGACTGGTTCAACACATGTATTTAAACAGAAAGTATGCATTAGGCCACTCGGATACAGTTGTTAGGGACTGATCCAATTCATTAATTAGCCAACCTTTTGTCTATGTGTTGAAATAAAAAACTAGGCGTAGGACCTATTAATTTTAGGAAAGGTGCAAAGAGTTACCAGTAGTTTCAGAAAAGATGCAAGTTGATTTTAGAAAAAGAGTTAATCAGTTGTTTCAGAAAAGATCTAGACTGATTAAAATGCTTACGAGTTTCGGGAAAGTGCAGATTGGTTATAGGAAAAGATTTACCAATTTTAGCGGGTTTCAGAAGTAGAAAATTACCAGTTTTAGTAAAGACATGAGTTCCAGCAATCGATACTGCTTAAGAACGAATGATTCTATTAAAGACAAGGTTTCCTATATGCATGCTTTCTATACGTTTACTGATTTTAACACCCTTTCATGACATTGATAGGAGTCTTATACACATGATGTCTATGTGCAACTTTGTTATTAAGCCTATAAACAGTTTGCCTAATGACATTTGTATATGCAGAAATGCAATAGCCTATAGACATGATCTGTATATGTGTAATTATAGAAACATGAGTGTTAAATCCTATAGGCATGCTTTCTAGGTGATTTGTGGTAAATTAAGCGTTAAATCCTATAGGCATGGTTTCTATGTGATTGAATCAGTATTAAAGACCCTATAGGCAAGATTTCTAGTTTGATAAAAAATAAAAATCCTAACTCATGATTTCTACCCCTTGGATGCAAGAAAAGTAAAGACCCCTCCCACACCCTTTTACTATACTCCCCGAGTTTCATACAAAATTATTACAACCCAATGACTCAAACTGGAAATTAAAAGATACATCAGAAGCTACAGCTGCATCCAAGGAACCTAATTCAACCTTAATGTCTAATAACATATGATTGAGCCACTTCCGGGATCCAGATTTTCAAAGCCTTCTCTTTATCCAAGGTATTTCAAAGTTCCAAGGAATCTCAGGGATTCCAAGCATTGCTTACACCCAGGATACTATCAGAATTAAAATAGTACAGTGTGGAAGAGCCAGCTCTCAGGCATCCAAGTTTAGAGGGAGCTCAGGGGTCCCAAAGCATGGCTTGCAAGAGAAGGGCAGAACTTATAGCTAAGAGTAAGTGCAAAGTGAAAGGGGAATTGGGGAGCCATGATAGGTAGTGGTCATACCTACCCACAAAGTAGGCTGGCACACCCCTGACCACTTGTTTGGTTGAACAAGTTAGGAGCAGACCTTTTGAAGGTCAGAGCAAAGTCTAGATAGTGATTAGGACACTATCAGACCCCAGTACAGGGCTCAGACACATAGATGGGAAAAGGAATGGGAACTGATTGAGTTAGGGATTCAAAGAACCCAGTTCAGAGCCATAGACAGCAATATTGGGGTGATGTTATGCCCTGAACCATAACTCAAATACAAAGGGTAAAGGGTAAGGAAATTCATAAAGTATCAAATTCATGACAAACAAACGATTGCATACATAATTTAAATACTAAACTACAAAGAAAAGGGGAAACATGTGACAATATGCTAGAAACAAATGCCAACTAAAAGAAGTAGGCAGAATTAAACACATTGTTGTTGAGGCATGTAAACTAATCGAGACATACCAGTAGGGAAGCAAAAGAGTGCAGAAGAAAGTAAACAAAGTCCACAGTAGTGCAAGTATCAGAAAGAGAGAGTTTAAGTGAGAGTGAATTGTGAACTCAGATTGTGTTATGTGTTCGTATGTCTCAAAGAGAAGGGATGGGAGTATTTATAGTGTGAAAGCTGTGAGAAATAAGGTAAGAAAATAATCAAAGTCTAATTTTCAATCAACCATATAAGACTCCCTTTAATTAAGGGATTCAAATTCAAATGGGTAAAATAATTAAGGGAAGGGATTTTGAAAGAATATTTTTCCAGTAGTATAATAAAGGGTAAGTACATAGAAGCTATTTAAGTAAATAAACCAATAGTACATGGTTTGAAAAAAAAAGGAAAGGGAATCAATCAGTAAAACCAAAATTACATGTTTGCTCGAATGAATCAGGTTGAGAAAAAGGGTAAAGAAAGGTTCACTTAGGTAAAATCAAGAACAATCAAGTAAGCACCATCAAAGGGATTCAGAATCAATTAGTAGTTGGCAAAAAATCTTTTGAAAGAAGAGTGTCATATATAAAGTACACAAACATGTGAATCAAGAAGAGACTATCGAGCTATGTAAAAGAGAGATGAGTCCAGAATCATAACAACTCAGGATCATAAGCAAAGAGATACAAGTTTAATTTGCAGACTCATAGTGAGTCTAAGCGTCCAGGGTCCTAAAGTGGAGCCTTAACTCGAACACAAGGAATTAAAAATCATCAAAGGAAGCCCCCCAAATCCCAGGGTTTCAAAACATGGAAATGAGAAAGCAAGCCATTTGCTTCAGAGTCTCAACAAAACAGATATGATAGCACGTTAAATGACAAAGGAAGAAGAATCATGAAGAACACATTTTGAGAAAACTCGGAACCCAAACAAATTCAGAAGAAGGAGATAATACAGACGTGAATACAAGTAGATGAAGCATGTAAAAATATGAACAGAGTCCAGTAAACAAAATCAAATAACTTAATAGTAAACAGACATAGTAAAAGAGTAGAGAAAACATGGCAAATTTTAACAGAAATAACATGCATAGTAGAAAAGAAAAGTAGAAGACAGTACACGTGTAATAAAGAAATCATACGAGCAGGATATGAACAAACACGCATAAAGCAAAGAAGGAGAAACATCAGAAAGATTTTTTTCAAAAATCCTTTCAGAAACCCTAAAATTGAAGAGAAACGATTTTGAAAAGAAGCTTTTGGGAAAACACCTTAGATGGCAAGAAAAGCATAGATAACGCATATATCTAGACAAATAACAATGAAAGAACCTTGAATAGGCTAGGGTTTATGAGAACCTTAAAGCACGAGAAAGGCTGGGAAGTCATGAGATTAGATCTGAGTCGCTAAGGTCGGAGCCAGGCTCAGGAGGCTAAGATATGTCGGAGCAGGGCCGAAAATGGCCGAAAACCTCAAATCGGTGAAGGTCTGAGTGAAGACCTCTGAATTCTGGCCTCGATCCTTCGAGCATCAGGAACGTAGAAGCAATAGGAGGTGAATATAGGGTTTCCATGTCCTGAGAAGCCATGGATTCCATTGAGTTTAGGGTGAGGATGACGAGAAGCTGCTAGGGTTAGGGGAAAGGTTAAGAGAGAGAGATGAAAGGATCCAAAGGCGGCTACTAGAGGGAAATGAGGGGATTAGGGTTGGGTTAGGCGAATTAAAAAGGAAAGAAGAGATCGTGACCGTTGATCAGATTGATCAACGGTCTGGATTAAAAGAGCCTTGGGTAGGGTAGGATGAACGGGTCATTGGATTGGGTTAGATGGGACTGGGCTGGTCTGATTTTAAGCTTGAAATTGGGCCAACCTCAGGCTAAAAACAATTGAAATGTAAATGGGGATACAATTGAAACGAATTGGGGCTATATTTTAAATAGCCATTTTTCCCTTTCATTTTAAAAAAAATAGTAAAATGATTATGAAATTAAATTAAAAGTACTGAGTCAGTAAATAACATATAAATATTAATTTAGCAGAATCGGAACCAATTTTACAATTATAAAAAATGCAGTTCATCTTAAGATAGGCTAAACTTGCAATTACATGTAATTTAACTTTAAAACTACCAAATAAATTTATAAAAATATACAAAAATCACCTTAATTATATTTTGGTCCAAATATGAGAATGAAAATAAATTATTCACCAAACATGATAGTTTGGGAATAATTATTGAATTTTCTACTATTAAAATAGGCAAAAAAATGGTTTTAAAATCTTTAAAAAAATAAGAAAAAATACCAAAACTCTTGGGCATGCTTATATATGCATGTATATGTTATTTTGAAAGTATTTTGGATATATAAAATACTCATGGAAAAATTGGGTATCCACACCTATGTTTTTCAAGACATCCTGTTCAGTCAAAATTGTTCATTATTTCTTTACCCGAAAACTCTTTCATCCTTCCGTGGTAAAGAAGGGAAGTTGTTGATGTAGACATGCGATTTTTGACCCTCCCCGAGATTTTTGATATTTTAGCACGTAAATGTTTAATTTAGGCCTAATATAACCATTTCAACTCATTTTGACTCTTTTACTTTATTTTATTACAAGAAAAATAAAACTTACAAAAAATATTTTAGTTTATGTATTTTTTATAAATTTAAAAAAAATACAAAAAATAGTACCTTATTTTAATCTTTATATAATTTCGAAAATACAAAAATAGTTTCATGTTTAGTTTAATTAGTGTTAGTTTTTGCATTGGGTAGTATTTTTATCTTTTTTTTTTTTTTAAAAAGAAAAGTCAATTAAGGTGTTGGATTACAATTTTAAGAGTTTTAGAGCTCAATTCTAGGCCCAATTTGGATTAGTCCATTAAGCCTAGGGACCTTTCTAGACTCTTCTTTGGAAAAAAAGGGAAAAAAAGACCCTAAAGACTTAACACAAACAAACCTAGGGACTAATTGGCAAAATACACAAAATATAAACATAATCCATACACCTAAATAATAGTACCTAGACCCTATACACTAAAACAGACACTCCCTAAATCTCAAAAGGGAAGACCTAAATTTGATCTCTTTCAAAAAAAGACAAACCACCTAATCCTTAAGCAGAACGCTACTCCCATTCTAATATCTTCTTTTGTTCTCAAAAATCAAAAAAAAATAGAGTTGTACATAGAGGCTCAGATCTGGAACGAAAGGAAGACAAGGAAATGGGCTGGGAAAATCTTTCTATGTGAGCTAGGCAATTAGGTTGTAGCAGCAGCCCTTAAGAAGCCATAACTCCTCCGCGTAATGGCACACAACCTCCATTTTTAATCATGTAAATTCACCATTTCTGTGGCCATGAAAGCTCCATATTCTTCATCCAAAAATGTAGCAACTTCCACCATTGTTACAACCCCAAAAGTGTTGGGATATATACTATTAATCATGGGTTTGGTTTATATATAGTATTTATTATGAAATAATTGTTTATTCAGTTTTAATAAAGTTTTAAATAGATCATATATTAGTCTGTGTCCTTTGCTTATATAGTAGATGATTTAGTGTATAGAGTTTAGCTTATACACGAAAGATTAAATCATCGGTTCTTATAAGTATAAAGTTTGAGTTCACAATCTAATAATGGAATTGGACAAACCATTAGGAATGATTGTAGCACAAGATTAAATATAATTTATCTTGATTATGGGAGTAGTTTAATTCCAACTTCTTGTGCTAGTACATTTTGTATGTATTGAACGGACCAGGTAGAGATAAGTATTTTATACTGACTTAATAAAATAAACTCTCTAGCCATTAAATGTACTTATACTCTTAATCTTAATATAATTATTATTAGTTGTGTATATTATTATTGTTTTGTTTTATTAAAAGGCGAGATTCTTTCGTGGGTCAATATGCCTAGTAAATTGGATAATAATAATGTACATTGGCGAAGTAATAGTTAGTTGATGGAATCCATGTCTCGGTTTAGAGATTGATGATACACCTTTATGAAAGCTTATAAGTTTTCATGTGTAAACCCGGCCGGTGGATTTTGTATCCGGCACATGAAATAACTTAAAGGAAAGTCTAAAGGAAATAATCAATAAATTAAATCGTCAGTAATTTAATTTAATTGATTAGTATCTGAATCTTAACATGGGGAGTTAAATAAGATTTAATGGATGAATTTCGAAATTGAATAAGGAGTGCAATTACGAATTTTTAGTGGAATAATTCGTAATTAATTATGGTAGATATTAATTTCGAAAATTAGAAATTAATTCCATAATTGGAGCCTTGTTAATTAAATTCTGGGGTCCCTGCTGTGCCTAAATAATAGGAAATAAAGGAATCATTTTTCTGGCGGAAAGAAAAACCTAACAGGTTTTGGAAAAGGGTTTTAACCCTTAAAACTTGTGCTATAAATACATAAGGTTTTCCACATAGATGGAGAAGTGACGGTGGCTGAAATTTTCAGCCAAGTTTTCCTAGAAATTTCGCCCACACGAAATTGCTATTTCCGGTATTATTTGAGTAACACATTAGAAGACCGTAGAACGTCCGAGGATCACGATTGTGCGGTTGATGGAGATTCCATTGAGAAGTTATGGAACTGAAGGCTCACGTGGTAGAAGAGATATGTTCACGCTTCAAGAGGTAACCCGTGAAATCCCGTTTATGCTAGTTGTTTAGATTACATGTGATTTTGATACTGGGATTGCTTCCGCTGCTTATTATAATCCATCAAAAAGCTCCGTGTTCTTCACTCAAAAGTCGGCAGTAAAACCATTCAAAAAGAAAACCTTAACCAGCTGAGAAACAGCTGCCGAACCAGCTGAAAAACAGCTCTGCAACACCCCGAAATCTAGCCGGAGTTTAGTTTTTGTCATTCTGGTCTAGTTCGATAATTCCGGCGAGCTTCAAGGTTGTCCGTGGTCGTTGTTCATGGGTTCCGTTTCAGCTCCGTCCATGGTTCGTCGTATCTGAGTTTACCGTTGCCTCACGACTGATATATTGATCCATTTTGAGGTTTGGTTCCTATTTTTCATACTTTGTTTTGCTTAATAGTTAATAGTATACTTCCATCAACTTTGTTGTTCTCTGTTATTTGAAATGTTTGGATTAATGTTATATTGCTTTGATTTGAGGATGTGTTAGTATTTTGCTGTACTTTTGTATTGCAAACGTAAGATAAGCTCTTATTTTTTTTGCAAGCTGTGTTATTTGGCTGGACATAGATCAGCATTCATCATTTATTAATTGTGAAATAATCATGTGCGTGAAAGTAATTTGTTTTTTTTGAATCCTTGTTACTTGACGTTAAGTGTAGAAATGTTAATAGCCATACATCTGACAATATTTGTCTTCAAATGTGAATGAGGAAAATATTTCCTTGATCCAATTGGAATAACGCCTAAGATTATTAGTGGATTTCCTTAATTAGAACTTCCGCCAGTCATCTTGTTTCTTAGGAAATTAATTAACTTTTTTGGATATTCGTAGAAATGTGTGGCCCTCACTTAATTATATCTTTTAAAATTCTTAGAACTCGAGATGCGTCATTTAGCGAATTTTTCATGGCCCATCGCCAAGTTAATAACGCGTTAGTTGCTTTATGTGTGATATTTAATAATATTACATTCCTAAACTCGGGTGTGCATTTCATGTGACCCAAATCCAAATCCTAAAACGTTGAATAAAGCGTGTTTTAGATTGCGGGTGCATTTCATGTGACGCGATCCAAAGACATGTTTTAGACGACGTTCAATTTTCCTTAAAACTAATTAAAAGCGGTAAATAATTTAAAATTGCACTAGAGGTTGAAACATGTATTAAAATTAGATAATAGGCCAATTGTAATAGTTTAAGCGACCGTGCTAGAACCGCGGAATTCGGGGGTGCCTAACACCTTTTTCGGGTTAACAGAATTCCTTACTCAAGAATTTCTGGTTCATAGACTTCACTTGGAAAGTCAAAAATTTTCTCGATTTGGGATTCGAAATAAACCGGTGACTTGGGACACCAAATAAATTATCCCAAGTGGCGACTCTGATAAATAAATAATCTCATTTCGAATAATGTCACTTAAAGTGGAAAACTCCCTTATACACTATCCTTCGGGGTTGGGTGTAAAAAAGGAGGTGTGACAGCTCTGGCGACTCCGCTGGGGAAACAAACCCAGAACTTCGGTTCAGGGTTCAAGAATCCGAGCTTAGAATAACTGTTATATTTGGCTTTATCTGATTTTACTACATGTTTCATGCTAAATGTGCTAAATGCTTTACCGCTTTGATATTTGGTGAATTGTATATATAAACTGCTACGAAACTCTTCCTCTCTCTGAGTCTTCGACATCATAGAGAAGGGTGCACTTCGTGTGACTTTTCTTCTGTTTAGAGTTTTATCCCATTTAGAATGAGGTTCGGATAAGTTGCTAAGCCGGCAGAGCTTCTGTATCCCCGGTGCGTTGCCTCCACCTTGGCTCGAGTTGTCTGCTCGGGTAAGCCAGGTCTAGAACAATAAACCTAGGGTTTTAAACCTAGAAAAACAAAGCCTCATGCCGGATCCCTAGTATGAACGTTTGATTGCATCACGTGCATTTGACTTAGGGGACTCAACACAGGGGTTGGGTCCGTCTAGGACAGGTGACCTGAAATGAAAAAACCATCCTGGTGCATCCTACTTACTACTTGTGTATTTATTTGCTTCGGATTTGCATGTTGACCGGCTCATAAATAATGAGAGAGAGTTTAAAGAAAATAGCATGTTAGAGTTAAGTGAGGGTAACCACCTGTTTTAGACGACGTTCAATTTTTCTTAAAATTAATTAAAAGCGGCAAATAATTTAAAATTGCACTATAGGTTGAAACATGTATTAAAATCAGATAATATGCCAATTGTAATAGTTTAAGCGACCGTGCTAGAACCACGGAATCCGGGGGTGCCTAACATCTTCCCCGGGTTAATAGAATTCCTTACTCAAGAATTTCTGGTTCGCAGACTTCACTTGGAAAGTCGAAAATTTCCTCGATTTGGGATTCGAAATAAACCGATGACTTGAGACACCAAATAAATTATCCCAAGTGGAGCCTCTGATAAATAAATAATCTCATTTCGAATAATGTCAACTAAAGTGAAAAAACTCCCTTATATACTATCCTTCGGGGTTGTGTGTAAAAAAGGAGGTATGACAGTTGATACCCAATTTTTTTCTATAAATAGTTAAAATGCATATATATCTTCAAAATCATACATTACCATCAATTGTTATTTTCCCATAATTTTACATTTTTTAAATTAATTTATCTTAGTATTTTATTCATATAAATAATTATAAAATTTATAATTATCACAAATGTTTTTAAATATCTATTGATTTAGTATTACTATTTATGGTCTTATTAAGTCCAAGTTATTTCATAAATGGTCAGATTTACATCTTTTGGTTACAATTACAATAATTTTATAGCCTATGCATACCATCACTACAGTATCTTAGCAGAAATTAACCCGGTATATTTTTAAAATGTTTAATAATTATTTTAAAGTATCCCCCTGCATGAAAATTATTTTTTCTCACTGTTAATTATTTTATAAAATAATTTTTATTCAAGTACTCGGATATTTAACAAATAGCCCTTTTTATTTCAAACTTAACTTTTTTAATACCTAAAATCTACCAGCCCAAATACCCTTATCAGGTAGCCCAAAGACCCTAGGCCTAAACCCCTTATCTACCCGACCCAACTCTTGTTAAATCCTGTCCGTTGATCATTTTTGATCAATGGCCCAAAACCTTCCTGCCATAATTAAACCCTAATGACCCCCCCACCCCCCCCACCCCCCAACCTCTCATTTTCTCTCCTCTTACCGATGTCACCCACCTCTCCCCCTCTCAAATGCTCTCCAATCTTAACCATTATTCACTCTCATCGTTACTCATCTACTACCATTCATGGTGGTTTCTCACCACCAGCAGGCTTCTAATGGCCTCTCCTATGCTGGTATCGTCATCTCTAAGGTCCTCAAGGGACCAGGGTCAGTCCGCTTACACCTGTGGCATTTTTCTTGCCTGTTTCAGGCTGTTCCGGTTCGATTTCGAGTAAGATCTTCCTATTTAGCCTTAAACCTATGGATTTCTAACCCTAATTCTTCATCTCTGTGTTGTTTTTCTCGAAACCATAATTTTGTCCTTTGAACTTCCCAGACCTGAGATGGATTGAACTTATTTTACATGAGTTTTACAAAAATCTTCTGATTTTTGAGTGGCTTTCCATTTTCCTAAACTAGGGTTTCCTGAAAATCTCTTTCTTCAAAACGTTTTGCTAATTTAAAGTATTTAATCTTCTATTCTTATATGTTTTTGACCGATTTCGTAGAGTTTGCTTCAACCTTAACTAGTTTATGCTAAACCCCCAATGTTTTCGATATTTTGTTTGGATTCTGAGTTTGTCCGGGTTACTTGTGCACTGATTTTGTTCTATGCTTTGGTTCCTGTGATTTTTCTTTAGCTTAATTCGATGTCTCGTGATTTTTACCTAATGTGCCTTTATTGGGGTTCCTGGTTAGACTTCTCGACTGATTCTACGTATCTATATTCATTTTGTTTATCTATCCATGGAAAACCTATATTTTCTCCTAAAATTAGTGTTGTTTTGAATTCTTGATTTACTAATTTGTTTCGTTAAACTTATATGTTGAGCCTCAATTATTCATTTATTTGCAGCCTTATTTAGTTTCTTGCCTTATTTGAATTATCTGCGATACTTGATGATTCTTACTAATTGTTTCCTTAATTAAACCCCTGTTATTTACCCCTAATTATCCATTATATGCTTAAGTTTCACTCGATTCTTCTTTCCTTAAATGTATTCTGCCTTTACCGTTGGGTAATTACCCTTAATTAAGGGAAAATTACGCTAATTGGTATGTAATTGATTTTGTGGCTTCCTTAATTGCTGAATGATTGATTCTTTAGCTTATTCTGTTTAATTCTTGATTACTATATATACTCTCCTCTATTCTCACTTTTAAAACACGAACATTAGTTCACTGCTACACTTACACTCTAAAAACTCTCTCTCTGTTCTTCTCTGTTACTTGTGATATTCATTGGCCTGGCCGGCTGAAAGCCAAGGCTAACCATTGCGCAATCCTTGCTCTACATTCTGTGTTCTTCTTCCTAGCTGGTATGCCTCTGATTAATTTTTGAAATCTAAACCCTATGTGTTTCATTACTGCCTTAGTTCATTAGTCATGAGTTCATTCCTGCTCCTGTTTACTATTTATCCAGCATGCCTAATATTGCCTTGTTCAATATGTCATTAGCATGTCTCAACTTTACTTGCCTGTTTATCCAGCATGCCTAATATTTGCCTTGTTCAATATGTGATTAGCATGTTTCAACTATACTTGTCTGTCTACTGTTTGGCTAGCATGTCTAAATTTTGTTTTGTTGAGTGTGTGGTTAGCATGTCTACATTATGAATGCTTGGTGGTGTTTTGCCTAGTCTGTTCATTTAAGTCCTTTCCTACTCTGCTTTCTTAAGTCATCTAGTCTCTCAAGGCAACTCTAGTTATGTGTTTGAGGTTTATGTGTTCTCAACATCTTTGCTCGATGTCTTAATCACCTACCCTTATAACTAACTTAGTAATTTTGTACATCTGCTTGCTTCTGTGCTCCACTATACACTAAGGTGTATTCTATGTATCCCCAACCCCTATCTCCCTGTGTGAAACCTGCTTGCCAAGTGTTTCTGAATATGGTTGTTCTATGATTTGTGTTTTGATTTCAAAGTGTTTTCATACTTTTCTCAAGCTGTTTTACTACCAAACTAGTACTGGTTTTCAGAAAATCTTTTCACCCCTAAGATTCCTCTCTATACTGTTTACCAAAACCTTTTTAAAATTATGCACTCTCAATTATTCTTAGATTATTAAGCCCTGCCCCTCTGATATGTGTACTCTTAGATATCCTTGAGATCTCTCTAAACTCTGGCATATCAGGGCTGGCTCTTCCACACTGCACATAATCAGTCCTTATTTGACAAAGTCTAGGTGTGAGCACTGCCCGGGATCCTTGGGGTCCTTAGGGAACTGTGACATACCTGGACATGAAATTGGCTATGAAATCTTGGGTATTTGAGACTATTGAAGGCCTTGTACACCAGGATTTGCTTTGGGCCTACTTCAGGCTCCCTATAGCTTAATTTATATTTTATTTATGTGATTTTTATTCAATCATTAGTCTGTAATAATTAATTGTAAACAGATATTTGGGTGACTAATGAAAATAGAGGGTAGTTATATGGTACTGTGGGTAAAGCTGGGTAGATAACATGCCTATAGGTGTTTACTCTATACTATTGTATGTTAGATAACCTGCCTATGGCTTTATTTCATTCAAAAGCACTATGCTATTGCATGTTTAAAAAAACTCGCCTAGATGTTTACTCTAATCACTATTGCATGCTAGATAACATGCCTATAGGGTTTACTTTGGCTCAAATGTGCTTTATTAGATAACCTGCCTATAGGGTTTGCTTTGGTTGAAATAAGTTCTACCTGCTTTGCTTTACGTGATTAAACATCATGCCTATAGGGAATGAAATAACTAAGGTTCAACTTTCATTACAGCATATATTCAAATTCGTCTCTTTAGAAATCATACATGTATGTTTAATTTGTTGTCACACTTGCTCAGTCAGTATGTGTGTCTAATAAGAACTAATAGCAGTTTCACTCATTAGAGATAGAACTCATGTCCATAGGGTATTACCATGTGCATTACGTGCTAAAATTGGAACATCATACAGTGTCTTGTTAAATGTCACCAGTAAGCATGCCTATAGGATAAAGAGCTTCAAAATGTTTTCCCAGAATTGTGACTGCATATACACACTTTGGCAAGCCTTGGGACGTTAAGTAACTATGAAACCAGTTCTGTTTATATGTGAAATATCCAGGCTTAACAGGCTGTAAAACCAGTAGGCAAACTAGTTAGGATCCTGCCACTTCCCTTAAAAAACAATTATTGCATGTTCTATTTGTGATGTTTATCTAGATATCATGTTCCTAAGCTTTCTGAATTTAGTTAAAATCAGTTGTTTGAGACGTGCTTCTTATTTGTTTATGTACATGTGGAGGTGATATGAGCCTTCTAACTGTTTGTCCCAATTTGCTTGTCCTTCATGTTATTTACTTGTCGCCTAGATTTTTACCTTTTAAAAACCTTAGATTGTCTAGAACTGTCCGGATTTAGAGGTCCTAAATTCCTCCAGGACCATAAGGAAGGGATGGGTAGAAGCACGCTTATGGGTCATTAATTAAACTCGCTTAATAACCACTAATGGGAGGGTAAAGGGTAGTAAAAGGATATGATGACCTATGCGCTAATGCAACGTGTTGCCCCTCTCATTGAGTAGTGATTACCGGGTATTGCATGGGTATGATCATGTAAGCTAATCAACTTAGGACTTCCCTTTCCCATTTCCCATACATGTTTAAATTTTCTAAGCTTCCTTTCCTTTACATATACATGTATAAGTTGTCCAAACCTCTTTTACCTTCATTATCTGAACTTTCTTGATCATATATGCATTTAGATGGGGAAAGCTACTTTATTTATAAATGCTTGCTTACTTGTTAATTGACTAATTTACATAGTTTAAGTTCGACCGGGACCCATCGTTGTGGATCGCGGGGGTGCCTAACACCTTCCCCTCAAGGTTATTTCGAGCCCTTACCCTAATATCTGGTAATGCAAACTAGTTACATGAGTTAATCGCTCTAGGTACCCTAACGCACCATAATCCCTTAGATGGCGACTCTTCAAATACCCAATTCACAAAAGGAAACGAGTTGTTCCCCCATGAATATCAAAACCTGGACGCCCGCGGGGAAAAGGTGGCACGACACAAGTTATGCCAACGGCAGATCGTCACTTCCATCATTTTCAACTTCAGGGCCATCATCAAGAATCGGAATAGCAAGTTCTAAGCAGCATATTGTAGCGCAACTCCAAAAAATATATAATAAAAAAAACATTATGCTAATAGTTAATTTAGCATGTGCAATCAAATCAGTTACTTGTGGATTACCATTATCAGTTACTATTGCTGCTACAATATCAAGTTTTTCAGTTTAAACAAATATGAATCAGTGCACACAAGTCAATTTAGAATTCATTCTCTATTTTCTTTCTTTAACAAATCGAGTAAGAAAAGAATAATGTATGGTACAACACATATAAATTAAAAATAAATTTCGTACAAATTTAATACAGATTTGATATCTACAACATACATACTAAAAACAAATCCATTCAACTAATTATACAGTATACAACTTATATGCAACTTTCATACATCGTTTATACCCAATTAAATACAATTACAACATCATACAACTTAAATATAATTTTCATACAAATTAATACTATATGTTTGTTATAAATATTTTGTATATGATTTGTACATATTTTGTATGTGGTGTGTTTTTCTTCCTCTCTGAAATTTCAATCAAAACTTCCACTCTTAATAAAATTTTGATATGTATCAACAACTTTATGCAAAAAGATAGTATTTATAACTTAAATATAAATTTCATACAATGACTCATACAATATACAACTAATTTCCAACTTTCATATATCATTCAAATAAAATACAACTACAAATAAAATACAACCAAGTACAATTTTCATATAAATTTCATACCACTATTATACAACTTTAATACAATTCTATATGTATATTGTATGTCATGTGTTACTCTTCTTCTTCTTCTTCTTCTTCGAATATCAATCTGAAAATCCAGCCAAAATCAAATCTAATCTTCACCAAATACACTTAAAATCGAGATATAAACTCAATAGAATACCCCCAATCATTTGCAATAACATCCAATTCAAACAAAAAATATTTTTTAAGAATTTGAATTCGAATTCAAAGTTTCGAAACTTTTTAATGGCTGTCAATGGTGGAGAGTCAAACACTCTTAAATTTTATTGAATTACAATTTCAATTCGAACAATCGAGCCAAATAAATAATATTCATCTACTGCTAGTCTGCCATCGGAATGCCAACAAGAAAAGGGAAAGCCCAGAAAAGCTCCAAGCTCCACCCATGGCAAAATTAATCCCTTTCTTCGCCATTGTTTGAGAAAATTGTGAGCCTTTAGAAGAAAAAATCTTGTAGGATCGGTGTAGAAAGAGGGTTTATTTCAAAGAGAAAAAGAGAAAAATTGATCACGCCCAACTCTAGTCCTTAAAAGGATAATCGGTTGCTGCAAATATAATCTCGTCTAAGAGTCCGGAGTCGAATCCCACATAGAATTAAGGTTTAGCTACAACTGTTCACTATCACTAAGAAGACAAGCTTGAATAATTTCTAAGTTAGAAATATTAAGATTCTTATGTTTAACTAATTAACTAACAAATTATAATAATAAATTAATGACTAAAGATACTAAGGGTTGGAGACAAGATTAAGGAGGTCTAGAGTTATGATTTCCCCTATTGTCGGAATTCTTCCCGCTACGTCTTCTATAAATTCGCCTAATTATTCTCTATTAATCGTGAGCACTCAACTTACCATAATTCTCTCTCGAGCAACTACAATAATATACTAGTCATATTCTCTCGAATTACGCTAGCTCGCACTTTTTCACCGCTCATTATGATCACGTCAAAGCTTCGTTATCTCTAATTTCGCTTTTAAACCCGATGTCTCTCATATACCCTAGGAGTGACATTGTTCAATAATCATCTAAATGTATGCTCTTCTTCAAGAAATACATAATAAATAATTATCGTTAATTGAGATCTCTTCAAGTGACTAAAATAAGCGTAGTTGAACTAGAAAAATTCAAATCAAAGACTCAATTATATCAAAACATATCAAGAATTCATCCTCCAAAAGGTTCCATCAAAACCCTAGATTACAGAATTAGCTACTCATAAAAGTATGTAAAACAACAATACTAAATTCATAACCAATAATAGAAATAGGAAGAAGAAAGTGAAAAACTCGTAGAAGAATTCTCCGCCTTGCTCCATGCGTGTTCTTGCCTCCTTAGGTTCAATTCCCTCCTTCAAAAGTGAGTTTAAGGACGATTTATATGTGATAGGGTTAGCATGGGGTGAAATAATAGAAGCCCACTTTGGAACATCCTTTTTAGGTTAGCTCATTCACTCTCTCGAGCACACGCGAGAGTGCACGTTTGAAGTTCTTCTCTTTTTCTTTTTCTTTTTCTTTTCCTTCTTGGACTCTCATGTACTTCCATAACTTATTGCCTTAATCAGCTATTTTTTTTTTCAATCTCCCCTTATGTAATATCTTATATTTTTTAAATAAGGGTGTATTGGTAATAACAATAATAATAATAATAATAATAATAATAATAATAATAATAATAAATTATAAGAAAATAACAAAACAAAAAAAAGTTAGGCAAAAAGGGGCCGAAACCCATATGCCAACAGAAACAAAAAGGGCAAAAGTGGCTACCCAATTCAAAGAAGCAAAAGCTTCAACAGAACAAAGAAAAAACGCAAAGAAAAAGACCAGAGAAAGAAAGAAGGAAAAGAGAAAGAAGGAGGAAGAAATGGGTGTAGTGTATTGGAGCCATAGCTACAACTGTTGAGGAATCTTAAGCACAAATTGTCTCTTACGGGTATTACTTGAACTTTTTCTTCTGGTAGATTTTTATTTCGATTCTCTTGATTGGAAGATTCTACAGAGTAATAGAAATTACACTAGTTCATTCACAAAAATTGAGAATTTTCTTCCTAAAGAACCAATAGAACTTTATGAAATTTGGAGTAATAAATTATATGAATAGGTTGGAGTTGATAAATTAGTAATTACTCATATGGGGGTAAATATAAATCCACAAATTTAGATCCAAACATGAACCCCGATGATTGGGTGTTCTAAAATAGCTATGAATTAGCCTAAATAAGAAAATTAACATGAGATCGATATTATGTAATTATAGATTGATTGGAGGAATTTGTACGAGTTGCTTGAGGTGAAGCAGATGGTATTTCGGCACCAGTACTGTGAGTAGTAATCTTACCATAATTTGTGTTTTCATAACCAGCATGGTTTATATATGATTTTTGAAAATAAATGTATTATTGATGCTTTAAAATTGCATGTGGGACAAGTCCTTTACTTGATATGATACCGAAGAGTTTACTTGAGATGTTTACCGATTAACCAAAATATTTTCACTGTTACTAGATATGTTTTATCGTTACTTGAGACATGATTACTGTTACCGAAATAAAATTACAAGATTGGATAAGGAATGATATTCCCTTTATTATTTTGAAAAATGCTTTTGTACGAGTATTTACTATTTACAAGAAAGAGTATAAATGGGAGGAGACTTTGAAGGATCCCGTAGCTAACGGCGGGTTCGTTAGACCTGGTGCATCTTGTATTTACAGATTACCGATTACCGATTACAGTTATAGCCCTCGCTAGTGGGAAGGTAGAACTAGCATACAGTTACAGTTTTCCCTCGAGTAGGGACCTACAGTTATACTTGACTCCTTTTATGAAGGGGTCCACACAGTGATACAGATTACATGATCCGTTCATTGAAACCTCCCAAAATGTGAATACTGATATTATACAGTGATTACCGAGCTTATTACTGAAATATTAATTATATTTTACTACAAGAAAAGAGTGATAAAACTGAAAATTATTTATTGTTTCTAAAAGGGCATTTTATGTTATTTTCTGTTTGAGATACTAGCATGTTTCTGACTTGTCCCCAAATAAAAACGGTTGTAGATAAGTGTTATTACTCATTGAGCTAGCGACTCATTCCCCGCTAATTTTTTTACAGAGACAGCAGTTGACTCAGGCGAGGATTTCGTTAATTAGAGCGCACAGGTTGAGAATTCTTAGTGAGCCTCGCACTTGTTCGCGTGGGCGGAGATTTTTATCATTTGTTAGGATCGTTTCATTAAACTCTTAGAGTCGCTCCATAGTCAATATTTTAGTTTCATGAGTATTCTTTTATTAGTATAGTCTTATGTTGAGTATCATCCTTTATTATGAAAGTTGAAGGTAAATTAGTATTTCTGGTTGTTAGTGTGTTGATTAGTAATGGTGGAGACTTATTTTTGGCTAATTGGTAAGTTATCAATTGCCAGTTGAATTGCTATTAGGTTGTTTGGTTGCTGATTTGAAACAGGAAATTTTTGGGATGGTCCAAAAATAGGGGAAACTCTGCCCGATTTTTTGTAAAATTACCGACGAGGCTTACTTGGGAGCACTTGCTCCTAAGCGCCTGTCACGATCCTAAATTGGGTCGTGACAAAGTTGGTATCAGATCTTAGGCTTTAAGTCCCGAGTCATGGAGCAATGTTTAGTAGAGTCTTGTTCATGGGTTTGTAGGCGTCCATACTTATGAACTCGAGGCTACTAAACATTTAGGAATATTTTTCCTTCGTTCATTCTTTGATCGTGCGTTGAGATAACTTGAGATTGACTTTGGAATATTTCTTTCGCAGATGGCTAGGACACGTACACCCTCATCTGCTGGGCGTGGTACTACCCAGGGTAGAGGTCAAGTTGGGGTTCATCAAACTAGAAGGCAGACTGCTCCTCAACCTCAAGTTAGGAACATGGGTCAAACCCAAGCTGTTATGCCAGATCAAGTGCAAGAGTAGGGAGTTCATAATGCTCCACCACCGGTGCCAACTGTTGCCTTACCTGCAGATGTAGTGGCAAGGTTATTGAATGTGTTAGAGGCATTGATGCCTACTCAGGGAGGAAGTTCAGCTCCTCAGGCTACTTTACAGACACAAGCACCTGCACAGACTCAGACTTTCGGGAATAAGGGTGTATCCCTACACGAGTTCCTGAAATTGAAATCACCAAAATTCACAGGTTCCGATAATTTGGCAGATCCTCAAAGTTTCTTGGATGGGACACTTAAGGCATTACGTGCTCTTGGATGTTCTAGTGAGAGAGCCGTGGAGCTCGCAGCATACAAACTGGAGGATATGGCCAACACATGGTATGAAACTATATTGCTAGGAAGGCCAGTAGGAGCACCACCATTGACATGGGACGAGTTCACTAAGTTGTTCAAGAATCATTTTCTTCTAGACAGTCTGATGCAACAACATGCTAGAGACTTTGAGAGATTGGTTCAGACTCCAGATATGGATGTGTCAACATATAACACTATGTTTTGTAAACTGGCTATATATGCTCCTCACTTAGTGCCTACCGAAGAAGCTCTAATTCAGAGGTTTGTTGATGGATTGGTTGGTCGTCTATACACTGCAGTAGCCCCATAGATGAAGACTTTATCCTACTCTGATGTAGTCGACCTTGCTAGAAAGATTGAAAACAAGGGACGTGAGGAGCATGCAGCTAGTGAATTACGTAAGAAGGCCAAGACAGGAGGGGCTTTTAGTGACAGTTTTAGTGAAAATAGAAGAGCAGGAAATCAAGGACAACAACAACAACAACAGGGTTCTCAGACAGGGACACACATGTCTTCACAGTCCACATACAAACCATATTACAAACAAGGTAATAAGGGACCATCATCTTCTGGACACCGTAATTATGGGCAGATATATGCCATTACTCCAGTCTGCCAGACCTGTGGTAGATCACATTTGGGCCAATGTCGTGTTTTAACTAGAGATTGATTTCGGTGTGGCCAGTTGGGACATCACTTGAGGGATTGCCCTCAGCCTCCGAGAAATTTCAACCAGGCTTTTATTCAGTCAGCTACACCGACTCAGACTACTCGTAATACTTCAGGTGCTACAGGTACAGGAAATAGAGGTCGAGGTGCTGGAGACTGTGCTACTGTGAATCAAGGACAAGACAATGCTGGTAGAGGTCAGGCGAGAGTTTTTGCATTTACTAGACAGGATGCTCAAGCCTCGAATATAGTGGTTACATATATTCTTTCTGTCTGTTCATTTGATGCACTTGCGTTGATTGATCCGGGATCTACTCACCCCTATGTGTCCTCGTACTTTGCTTTGATATTTAGTAGATAGCCCGAGCTATTGAATATTCCTTTTCTAGTTGCTACTCCTATCGGAGAGTCTCTATTAGCTGAATACGTGTATCATGCTTGTCAGATTTGGGTTGAGGGTAGAGATACTCTAGCTGACCTTATTGTACTTGATATGATTGACTTTGACATGCTGATGGGAATGGATTGGTTATCTTCTTGCTATGCTATAGTCGATTGTCATGCAAAGATAGTAAGGTTTGAGATACCAAATGAACCCAGTTTTATTCTAAGAGGGAGTCAGGTTCCAGAGACTTGCAAAATTGTATCTTTTATGAAGGCTCAACGACTTCTGAAGAAAGGTTGCTTGGGTCTCTTAGCTATTGTAAATGACACAAGAAAGGAAACAGTTAGTATAGAAAATATACCCGTAGTGAGAGAATTTTCTGATGTATTTCCTGAGGATTTACCAGGATTGCCTTCAGTACGAGAAATAGACTTTGGTATTGATTTGCTACCTGACACACGCCCATATCGATTACCCCATATCGAATGGCACCAGCAGAGTTGAGGGAGCTAAAGCAATAGTTACAAGATTTGTTAGATAAGGGTTATATTAGACCTAGTGTATCACCATGGGGTGCACCAGTACTGTTCGTAAAAAAGAAAGACGGATCCCTGAGAATGTGCATTGACTACCGGCAGTTGAACAAGATAACGATACGCAATAAATATCATTTGCCTAGTATAGATGACATGTTTGATCAGTTACAAAGAGTTGCCCACTTTTCAAAGATTGACCTCCGTTCTGGTTATCATCAACTTAGAATCAAAGATGAAGATATTTCTAAGACTGCTTTCAGAACTCGATACGGGCACTATGAGTTTCTCGTGATGCCTTTCGGACTGACAAATGCTCCAGCTGCATTCATGGATTTAATGAATAGGGTGTTCAAGCCATTTCTGGATAGATTTGTAATAGTCTTTATTGATGATATCCTGATATATTCTCGTAGCCAAGGAGAACACGAGGATCATCTCAAGACTGTGTTGCAGACATTACGAGAGCATCAGCTTTATGCTAAGTTCTCGAAGTGTGAATTCTGGCTAGAATCGGTAGCATTTCTGGGCATGTTGTATCCAATGATGGAATTATGGTAGATCCTAAGAAGACTGAAGCTGTGCAGAAATGGCCCAGACCTACTTCTCCTACATAGATTCGTAGTTTTTTAGGCTTAGCAGGCTACTACAGGCGTTTTGTGTAGGATTTCTCCAGAATAGCAGCGCCGCTGACCAAGCTAACACAGAAAAATGTAAAGTTTCAGTGGACGGAGGAATGTGAGCAGAGCTTTCAAAAACTCAAAACATGTTTTACAAATGCACCAATATTAGCCTTACCATAAGGTTCTGGAGGATTTACAGTATTCTGTGACTCCTCGAGGGTGGGATTAGGATGTGTTCTCATGCAAAATGGTCGTGTTATTGCCTATGCTTCAAGACAATTGAAAAAGCACGAGCAAAACTATCCTACACATGATTTGGAGATGGCTGCAGTGGTATTTGCTCTAAAAATATGGAGACATTATCTATACGGCGAAACTTGTGAGATTTATACTGACCATAAAAGTCTGAAGTATATTTTCAGTAGAGAGATCTCAATCTTCGGCAACGTCGTTGGATGGAATTACTCAAGGACTATGATTGTTCTATTTTGTATCATCCTGGAAAAGCCAATGTGGTGGCTGATGCATTGAGTAGAAAATCTATGGGGAGTTTGGCACATATAGCCCCTGCAAAGAGACCTTTGGCCAAAGATATTCAGAGACTAGAAAATACAGGTATCAGATTTAGTGTCGGAAATTCAGAGGCATTGTTGGCTTGTGCTCAGGCTAAGTCCTTATTAGTTGAGCACATTAAGGCCACCCAATATGAGGATGAACGATTATGTAAATACAGAGATGAGGCCTTAGCTGGTAAAAGCAAGGATATGATTGTTGAAAGTGATGGTGTTCTTCGAATGGGTGACATGCTATGTGTAGCAGACGTAGATGGGTTAAGACGTGCTATTCTTAAAGAAGCTCACAACACTAAATACACTATACATCCTGGATCCACAAAAATGTACCATGACCTGAAGCAATTTTATTGGTGGGAAGGTATGAAGAAAGATGTTGCTAACTTTGTTTCTAGTTGTTTGACTTGTCAGTAGGTCAAGGCTGAGCATCAGCGACCCACAGGACTACTGCAACAAATTGAGATTCCAGAGTGAAAATGGGAAAGAATTACTATGGATTTTATCACCGGGCTACCACGAACCCTTAGAGGTTATGACTCGGTATGGGTGATTGTGGATCGACTAACGAAATCAGCACACTTTTTGTCGGTGAAAACTACATATGGTGGAGTCAGGTATGCACAGATATTTATGAACAAAATTGTCCGGCTTCACGGAGTTCCAATATCCATAATCTCTGATAGAGGATCACAATTTACCTCACGCTTTTGAAAATCTTTTCAAGAAGCATTGGGTACACGAGTAGATCTTAGTACTGCATTTCATCCACAGACAGACAGGCAGTTTGAACGTACTATACAGATCTTGGAGGATATGTTAAGAGCTTGCATTCTAGAGTTTGGAGGTAGTTGGGATGCTTATCTACCTTTAGCTGAATTTGCTTACTACAATAGCTTCCAGTCCAGTAGTCAAATGGCACTGTGCGAAGCATTGTATGGTAGAAGATATCGTTCTCCTATCAGATGGTTTGAAGCTGGTGAGACTAACTTATTGGGACCCGACCTAGTACAAAAAGCTATGGACAAAGTCCAGTTGATCAGATAGAGATTGCTTACAGCTCAAAGTAGACAAAAGTCTTATGCTGATAAGAGAAGAAGAGATTTAGTATTCACAATTGGGGACAAAGTTTTCCTACGAGTCTCCCTTATTAAAGGTGTAATGCGGTTTGGGAAAAGAGGCAAGTTGAGCCCTAAGTTTATAGGACCGTATGAGATATTAGACCGAGTGGGAGCGGTGTCTTATCGTTTGGCACTTCCTCCTGAGTTGTCCTTTATTCATCCAGTGTTTCATGTCTCAATGCTAAGAAAATGTATATCAGACTCATCTCAGGTGATTGAAGCACTGACTATACCACTCTATGAGAGGTTGTCTTACGAGGAGGAGCCAATGGATATTGTTGATCGACAAATAAGAAAACTGCAATCAAAAGAAATCGTGTTCGTGAAAGTCTTATGGAGAAATCATACAGTTGAAGAAGCTACTTGGGAAATAAAAGATACTATGCAAGTCAAGTACCCCCATTTGTTTCAGTCTACAGGTACGTACTTGAGTTAAATTCGGGGACCGAATTTTATAAGGTGAGAAGGATGTAATACCTTATATTTTTTAAATAAGGGTGTATTGGTAATAATAATAATGATAATAATAATAATAATAATAACAACAACAACAAATTATAAGAAAATAACAAAAAAAAAAGGAAAAAAAAAAAGAAAAGTTAGGCAAAAAGGGGCCGAAGCCCATCTGCCAACAGAAACAAAAAGGGCAAAAGTGGCTGCCCAATTCAAAGAAGCAAAAGCTTCAACAGAACAAAGAAAAAAACACAAAGAAAAAGACCAGAGAAAGAAAGTAGGAAAAGAGAAAGAAGGAGGAAGAAGTGGGTGCAGTGTATTGGAACCATAGTTATAACTGTTGAGGAATCTTAAGCACAAATTGCCTCTTACGGGTATTACTTAAACTTTTTCTTCTGGTAGATTTTTATTTAGATTCTCTTGATTGGAAGATTCTACAGAGTAACAGAAATTACACTAGTTCATTCACAAAAATTGAGAATTTTCTTCCTAAAGAACTAATAGAACTTTATGAAATTTGGAGTAATAAATTATATGAATAGGTTGGAGTTGATAAATTAGTAATTACTCATATGGGGGTAAATATAAATCCATAAATTTAGATCCAAACATGAACCCCGATGATTGGGTGTTCTAAAATAGCTATGAATTAGCCTAAATAAAAAAATTAACATGAGATCGATATTATATAATTATAGATTGATTGGAGGAATTTGTACGAGTTGCTTGAGGTGAAGCAGTTGGTATTTCGGCACGAGTACTGTGAGTAGTAATCTTACCATAATTTGTATTTTCATAACCTACATGGTTTATATATGATTTTTGAAAATAAATGTATTACCGATGCTTTGAAATTGCATGTGGGACAAGTCCTTTACTTGATATGATACCGAAGAGTTTACTCGAGATGTTTACCGATTAATCAAAATATTTTCATTGTTACTAGATATGTTTTACCGTTACTTGAGACATGATTACTGTTACCGAAATAAAATTACAAGATTGGATAAGGAATGATATGCCCTTTATTATTTTGAAAAATGCTTTTGTACGAGTATTTACTATTTACAAGAAAGAGTATAAATGGGAGGAGACTTTGAAGGATCCCGTAGATAACGGCGGGTTCATTAGACCTGGTGCACCTTGTATTTACAAATTACCGATTACAGTTATAGCCCTCGCTAGTGGGAAGGTAGAACTAGCATACAGTTATAATTTTCCCTCGAGTAGGGACCTACAGTTATACTTGACTCCTTTTATGAAGGGGTCCACACAGTGATACAGATTACATGATCCGTTCATTGAAACCTCCCAAAATGTGAATACTGATATTATACAGTGGTTACCGAGCTTATTACTGAATTATTAATTATATTTTACTACAAGAAAAGAGTGATGAGACTGAAAATTATTTATTGTTTCTAAAAGGGCATTTTATGTTATTTTCTGTTTGAGATACTAGCATGTTTCTGACTTGTCCCCAAATAAAAACGGTTGTGGATAAGTGTTATTACTCACTGAGATAGCGACTCATTCCCCGCTAATTTTTTTACAGAGACAGCAGTTGACGCAGGCAAGGATTTCGTTAATTAGAGCGCACAGATTAAGAGTTCTTGGTGAGCCTCGCACTTGTTCGCGTGGGCGGAGATTTTTATCATTTGTTATGGTCATTTCATTAAACTCTTAGAGTCGCTCCATAGTAAATAATTTAGTGTCATGAGTATTCTTTTGTTAGTATAGTCTTATGTTGAGTATCATCCTTTATTATGAAAGTTGGAGGTAAATTAGTATTTCTGGTTGTTAGTGTGTTGATTAGTAATGGTGAAGACTTATTTTTGACTAATTGGTAAGTTGTCAATTGCCAGTTGAATTGCTATTAGGTTGTTTGGTTGCTGATTTGAAACAGGAAATTTTTGGGATGGTCCAAAAACAGGGAAAACTCTGCCCGATTTTCTGTAAAATTACCGATGAGGCTTACTTGGGAGCACTTGCTCCTAAGCGCCGGATCGTGACACCTTAGCTAGCTCGTTCACACTCTTGTGTGCACGCGAGAGTGAACAAGTGAAGTTCTTCTTTTGTGTCTTATTCCTGAATTAACTTCTTTTGCTCACCTTTCGTCCAACTTGCTCCTACATATAAAAATGTACGTAATGAGTATAATTCACTACAAAAACTCATGTAATCTCCCGCAATTACACAAAATATGAGATGAAAGTACACTAAAAATATGCTTTTTAGCCGTTTATCAATACCCACACTTAAACTCTTACTCGTCCTCGAGCAACTTTTAAAATTAAGCACAAGGGCAAGAAACACATTTCAATAAAAATTACTCAAGCATCACACCAATGACAATGGTTTATGCCAACACTTAGAACTCAATATAAGAACTAGTAACATATTTTTTTCAAAATTAGACCCATGCCAAGACTATTTAAAATATTTGCGCGTCCTCTTCTAACGTCCTAACCTCAAAAGATGACTCCAATACATTCCCTACTATGACTCACTTCATGTGTCAACTCAAAATGTCCGGACGTAATCACTCCTTTGTAAATCATGTGCCCTCACCACAAACCAAAACGAGAAATAGTCCACACACTCAAATATGCATTCAAGTATTAAAATTTAAGGACTTACAAATCGAAAGAATTCACTAACTCTCTCAAAGAAATTCATGTGCATCCCGAGGTCGTTCCATAGGCTTGCCCGTAGTGTTTGTCTCTACTAATATAAGCTTGCGAAGTCTAGGATCAATTAGGTCTTTTCAGGGTGTAATGTAGGCTAAGTGATGGGTAGAATATATTTGGGTATAGTGACTAACCCTCCTAAGCACTTTAATACACTGCACTTAACTTTCCATTACACACTCTTCATGACCAATTCAAGCAATATCATGTAGTCATATAAAATTTGACATTTCTTCTTTAAGCACAACTATGCATCACTAGCCGAGGTTAAAACCAATAGGAAGTGTATTTTCTATTTTTTCAATTTTTATTTTATTTTTGTATTTTCTTTGATTTTTCTTTTCTTCTTTTCTCTTTTGTTTTTTCTTCTTTCAACACTCTTCAAATTTAAGTTTCCCGGCTAATGACCTTTCAAAATATATATGCACCTTTAGCCTTTCTATGATTCAACTCAAAAGCTACCCCAACTCTCACCTTATTCTTCTAACGACATAAGTGTTTTCAAAGGTAAAATTTCAAAAATATCTAATTAAGAACAAAAAGGAAATCGGCTCGTAATGTGGGTGCCAAAGAAAAGGCTTATAGGCTCAAATGAGCTCTCTGAGGATAATTTTGTTTATGATGGCATACTAGCTCAATGGACAATCAAAGAAGCGCACCTGCATCATCTCCTAGACTCACAAAGCTTGCTTATTTCGCTTCGACTAACACATGGGGCAAGTTCTAGACTAACACAAGATACCACATAATGTAATTAAGACCTACATCACAAAATGCACACGATTTACTTCGGACAACTCAAACCTGGCACTCAAGTTAAAGAACTAAGCACAATCATCATATTAATTCAAAACATGGAAGTAATCAGAGGAGTCAAAAGATGAGCCTAAGTATCAAAATAAAGCCACATATATTCTCAAGGCATGTAAGCACATAGAACACGAAGAAGATAATCAGTTCAAATGCTACAACTCTAAGTCTCGGCATAAAACATGTCAAAAAGTATTGATACTCAAGTTCTTCCAATCCATTATCAGTTCTAAAGAGAAAAGGAAAATCTTTGTATTTTTTTTAGACTTTACTCCCCTAGGAAAACTGTCTAAAAATTCATCGTCGGAAAAAGTCCAATCTTTTTTAAAATTCTACCTAAAAAGAAACTATCTGGTTTAAAGAGTCATCCCTCGAAAAAGTGGAATTGGTTAGAGGCCTTGCCATTAATTGTTGCATTAACCTTTGGGATAAATAGGTAGGTATTTCTCTTAGGATTAAAGAGGAATATCCATTACTAGGCTGCAAGGTGAACTCTTGCACGGTTCTTCAAGAGAAACTAGTACAAACTTGCTTATGCCTTTAGCCTGGGCGTAATGTTTTGAATATTCAGAGTTTTGTGAGTTTCTTTTAATCTTATCAGTTTTATTACTACTATTCTTTTATTTTCTTATTCATAGATCTTCAATTCTATCTGTTGTGTTGTTCGCTTCTGTTATCTTATTACCTTGATGTTTTTATTGTTTGTTGCTTCCTTTGAACCGAGAGTCTATCGAAAACCACCTCTACCTTCACAAGGTAGAGTTAAGGCTTGCATACACATTACCTAGGGTATGCTGTTGTTGTATAACATATTGGACCATTTAAAAATACTAAGTTCAAACTTGTAATAATAAGTTGAAAGAGAACTATGAAAAATTTAAGAAATATTTATAAATTACATTGCAATAAATATTTTTATGCATAAAATATTTTAAAAACTTGTATATATATATAATGTCGGGTTGGTTTGGTTTCAATTTGACTTTTTTTAGTCAAAATCAAATCGAACTCAAATTTCTTTTGTAACACCAAACCAAACCATAGTCGAATTTCTTTTTCTCGATTTGACTCGAATTATTAGTTTGATGCGATTTTTCGATTTCTTTTGTACACCTCTTGATGCCAAATAACGCCTCCAATTCATCCTAACTATCCTACACAATCAAGTAGATTAATATTTAATGTATGATAAGAAAAGCGGAATAATTTTCTTTTCTATGTACATATACTCCTGGACGGATCATAGCATATTTCAGTGCCTCGTCCACTAGAACACTGATGACGAGAATGTAAACAAGGGTATAAAGAGGATGTTAATTTTTCAACGGTGACTGAGCTGGAAAAGGAGGCGCAATGGATATGGAATTGGCTAAAAGTGTACAGCCCTAAAGCGCACATCAACACTCCAAACTAGTAAAGATGAAACTAACTGCACATCAATCAGAGGAGACAGAACGTTGCAACAGTAATTTCGTTCAAGATGCTAACTATAAACTACAAAAATAATAGTACAAAATACCTTGGAGTGAACCAAAATGGGACGTACATACTATTTTGCGGAGGTGAATAGGAGAAGTGAAAGTAATGAAGCCTGCCCTGGCTTAAATCAGGTGGGGCAAGACCTTATAGATTTATTCACCATCTTGGGCCTTGGACTTCTTCTTTTTCTTTTTACCTTGACTTGCAGCAGGGTGTTCCTCTCCATTTCCTTCCTTACTCTTCTTTTTCTTCTTCTTTGCTGTTCCATCCTCACTCGCACCATTCCCATTACCTGCAGTCTGATCTTCTTCATGCTCTAGCTCCTGTTCTGATTTCCGCTTCTCCTTCTTCTTCTTTTTCTTTTCGGATTTGGGCTCCTCAGAGGCATCACCATTTCTATCAACAAATGGTTTATCCTCATCCATCGGTTGTCCACCTTCCGTTATCTCAGCTTTCGATTTCTTTTTCTTGCTTTTCTTTGTCGAAGCTTCATTAGCTGCCTCATCAACATCCATGTCTGTATCCGAAAAATTAGCAGCACCAAGGATCAATGGAGAAATAAAATTGAAGATCCAGCAAATGATGCTAAGCGAAAGGAGCTAAAGTGATGTCCAGCCAAGAAATATGTGCATGTTACTCCGTTGGAAGTCATTCATGCAGATAATTATTTGAGGGCCATTTATCAAACAAGCATCTCAGCAACACAACTCCAGCACAAATTCTATCAAACAGTGCAACAACTTAAGAAAACTGTGCACTGTCAAGGTATCCTAGTGCATATCCCATGGGCTCAAACACATCCTCTAGTCTGAATGACATGTCCATGTAATATACTCTTAGTTGTATATCCTATAATACGTACATGCACATACATATACCATACAGTTTGTACATGTATATGTACATACACGTGAATGTACAAACACACATGCATACATTTCCCCTATATAGCCTAAAAAAGGACGGGTGTCCTACCCCTCTACTCCTACAGCAGTGGTGTTTCATTTTCAGAATGTTCAGACTTCATATTTTACCTCAATCCTATCTCAAAAGTAAAAGCACACACCTTTTTCTTCGGCAGTTTCGATAGCAGCTTTCATTACATCTAGGTTTTTACGAGGTGCAACCCCCTTGTCATAAAAGTCTAGTCGCTCCTCAACTTGTTCGCGGAGTTTCTCTCCAAAAGCAGTAGTGCTTTTGTCTGCACAAGAAAAAAACAAAAGTTAAAGATAAATAACAATTGCATAGGAAATAAACTTTAAGCAACTGATCGTAACATGTACGCCCTTACTGAGACTTGCCTAAGAAACAGTCAAGACGAGAAGCAATAGAGCACTTGTTTGCAAGAAAACGAGCCATCCGACCCTTGTTACGAGCAGTTGCACGGCCAATGAAGGAAGAATGAAATATGAGACCATATTTTGGCGTATTCCCTTTGGTTTTCAAGGCTCTGAAGGGAAATAGAAAAAAGAGGGAGAAAGTGAAACTTGGGATGTGATTTAAAAAGAAGTAATTCGTGCAATGGGCCAGGTAACCAAGAAATATATAAAGCCACATACGTGCACCTAATAATTTTGTGAAATTGGGCCTAGGCAAAATCTCAGACATGCAAGAAGATAAAGATGCGTGAAACATTTATAAGAAATGCTCATTACCTGAAAAGTGCCTTCTCAGCACCAAGGATTTGAAGGGTAGAAGAGGGGCACTTTGCCAGATTTGTGAGACTACCGGCATGAGAAATTAAACGGGCACCAACGACTTCACCAATCAGAGCAGCCAAATTTGGTGCTATGTCATGCATCTTAGTGACCAGATAATCATAAAGATTCTTCCTGTATTCAACAAGGTCCATTACTCTCTGTGCAAATAACTTGACGTTAATCAAGTCAACTGGGGACAAATCCTGGCCTGAAAATTAGAGGGACATAAGTAAATAAAACGTATTAACATCCTCTCTATGGCTTGCTAAAGGATATCATACCCATGGATGCTTTGGCAGCTTCTACAATTTCTTTTGCTTTATCTTCATCTCCAACTATTTCTGTTAAGTCTGCAAGTTTGTCTTCGGACAACTGGGATTTGTCATCAACGAATTTTGCAACTTTAGCATATAGATAATTGTCATTGATAATCTTCACCAACTCTGGGAAATGCCACGAGTACCATTCTCTGCATAATCATTTGACAGAAAACCACGTCAGTAACCAAATGCAAAATGAATGGGAATCGGCAGGGAGATGGTTTTCAAGTAATATTACACATAGGGGTGGCAAAATGGTTAAAAAAAAACAGTTAACCACCCATATTATCCACTAAAAAATGGGTTGGATTATGAACTTTTTAAAAACGAGTCAAATATGGATAAGAACCATATTATCTATTTAGAAAATGGATAACCAATGAGTAACCAATGAGTCTAACTTTTACATTTGTAAAGCTTCAAATTAAGGGTTCCTCAAGTTAGGGAGACTAAGAATTCTCCCAAAAGTGATCATATACAAGAAGTCATGGATAATATGGGTAACCCATATTATCCGCCGGTTAACCCATTTTTTATCCGTATTAAATATGGGTCGGGTCGAATAACTGATCCGTTTTTTCATTACCCGGTTTCAACCCGAACCATATCCGACCCGACCCGCTCGTTTGCCACTCCTAATTACACACATGCACATGTACATGCGCACACATATGATATATCCTGTACTGCAGTCGGTTTGGATACTGGACAGAGGCATAGATGGTGGTTTAATCTATTTAAGTCACGAGATAAACTAGAAGGGGGAAGACAGCAATTACAAGCATATATCAAGTCCCTAAGAAAGTAGCACATGCACATGGACACCACGGAATCATGCCCCAAAAAAATTTGAAATGCATTACCTAAAAGATTATGGAAGATGACAGCATCAAGTAAAACAAGACTGTAGACAGAGGGGGAACTAACCTGACTCTCATTGCAAAGGTATTTATATCTTTATCAAGAGTATCAAGAAGGACAATAGCTTGAGTAACCATATTGTCAACACGATTGACGTTGAACTTAACCTTTGCTCTGCTGTAACTGTGACTCAGGCCAAGTTGGGCTTTCTCCAGGTCACCAGACTACACAAGAAAGAGAGGAAAGAATAATAAACAAGTCCCGTCTAGGCAGCATATTTAAACTTGTAAGATACACACTGCCCAACTGCAAAATACTGAAAACAGCCGAAGAAAGATTCATACAAACCTTTAGGTTTTCAATGAACTTGTCAAAATGCAAGCGCACTCCACGTAAAAGTTCAAGAACAAACTCATTGCTTTGGCAGGGAAACTTAGTCACTTCATGAATATGTGACCCGAGCTTAGGCTCTGCCAATCCTAGGCTGAACTTAGGCTTCTTACCCTCCTTAACTTTTGGGAGAGTAAGCTCCAAAAAGTTCCTTAGCTCATCGGTCATTTGTCCTGAGAGACAAGCCACGCCAATTATTAAAACCCAATCAGGCCAACAAACTTAATCAACAAAGGTAAATAAAAAAAATACTAGCACAGCAGGACTCCACAATTGTTGCACCTACATTTCCTGTATTCTACTGCTAATTCAAAGAATCTCAGCTAGTAGAAAACATTTATGTTCATCTATCATGTCATCATATTCTAGTGTTTTGGCTTCTAGGCCTTGAAAAATTATCTAATACAAATGAAACAACGGAGAAGAATCTGTAACTTAGTGAAAGCAGTTATCTACTATTTCCTGAGCACAACTAAAGTATTGGAGGAAAATAAAAAATAACAACTTTTACTTGCTTCAAGAGGCAATCGAATCACAGATTTCCCCTTTTTTCACTCAAGCAAATGTGAGCTTAGCATCTTATGCTGGCGCACTTCAGAATACCCAATAAAGGAGGAAGGATGAGATTTGTGTTGACAGTCAGCATAAAACTACTCAATTTATCATAAAATGCTTAGGAATACGCTCTCCTAGGCATGATATTACAATGAAACGGGATATTAAGTGTTCATATAGTCCACCCCAACTAGTTTTTAGACTTGCTGCTTTAACTTCTACTCATTTAAGCCAGTTATTATCTGTGCTGAAAAACAAACACTAGACGATTATTTTAAGCAAAGTAGTACAGCTAACTACACATGCAAGACACCCAAAGAGGGATTAAATTAATTTTTTACAGCCAAAAAATAAATTCAATAGCATTTACAGGTATTTACCTTCAGAGACAGCATTGCATTGGTTAAGAGCATCAAGAGCAGATTCAAATGGGCTAAAAGCAGCGAGTTTTACGATTTTTCCAAAGCGATTGAGATCGGTAACTGAGTTCCGAACTGCCTCAGTGTTCTGGCCGATTTCGTCAAGCCCATGTGCCAAGAACAGAGCGTACCCGGACGCGGACTCGTACAAGAGGTACAACGCCATGTACAACCCACTCAACCTTCACTTCTCTCTCGCACGCGCGCGCCCTGTTTTGTCTATCTTCTATCTCCGAATGGGGAATAGAGATATGGATTGGCCTAGGGTTTAAGAGGTTTATAGACTGTAATGAAAGACTAGAGAAGGAAAAAAGAAATAAAAAATATAATAATGGTGAGGGCTGCATCAAATGGTCGGCCCAATTCGAGTTTATTTGACTTTGGTCATCTTTTACGGTGAATTACACAAGTTATCCACAAAATAAAACTATTTATCACTAGTAATTTTTATCATATAATAAACTATATTACCTTTAATATTTAAGATTTGATATAATTATATTTATTATACATAATTATCAATTATATACCATATAGTGTTTTAACGGTACATTAATTGTAGCTTATATCACTCCTAAATTAATGGTACTGTATATCCTTCCAAATCCTCACACACATTGCTCTCTCCCAAACCTACACCCTCACCCACCTATCACCACACACTCACGTTTCTTTCCCATATTTTTCTCTACTAAAACCAGAGAAACATATGTAACCCCCACCATTAACGTCCAATTTCATGTTTTTTCTTCTACAACCAGTCAAAATTGAAATCAATTCTTCAAAGTTCATACACACATATTGTAGATAAGAAGCATAGTCTTTCTCTGCGTCAAATCAGGTCTGAAGCTAGAACTAAACAAAAAATAATTTCGATGTTGGAGGATCTACGACGCCAATTAAACAAGCGAACAGGAAATGAAAAGAGATAGTGTTAGAAGATGATTTTGTAGAAGATGTGCCTATTAGTAAACCTGGAAAGAAAGCGAAGGTGTCTCCCAGTTTAAAAACTCCCAAAAAGAAGAAAAATTCAAAAAAATCCCCTAGTGTTAAATTTCCTAAAAATGTTCGAAAACAGTCATTGGTGAAGGTAAGAATTTAGTAATTTTTTCACTAGCTATTTCGTTTGTTTTAGTTGTTAAAAATCTATTTACTCTGTGTTTTTTTTTTGCTTTGTAGATTAATTATCTTCATTTTGAAGATTAATTGTAGCTATATTAATCTCTTTAAAATTGTAGATATTTTGTAGATTTTTTGTAGTTATTTTGTATATAAATTGCAAATGTATCTATGTTTTTAAGCATTGAATTAATGTGAGATTATTTATTTTTTGTGCATAATGGTCATTTTCTTGCATCCCATAATGTTGATTATGGGGTGCTTAGATTCCAGACATTATGTGACCGTAGCATTCCTAGTCAAATTAATTGTATTATGTAGTTGTAGATACATTGTAGATATATTTGTATGACAAATGTAGATATGTTATTTTTTAGATTGGAGCAGTATATTAATAAGAGATTGGTGCAACATTGTAGAAGTTATGGAGCGCTACTTTGGGAATACGCTAGGAAGAAGCAAGAGAATGATGCAATTAGTGAAAGTGAGGTGACTGACTGATTAGCAAGGAAAAAAAGTGCACCAATTGTGAACGAGAAAACACGAGTATGGAGGAAGAAGAATTAGTTGAAATTTTTTGTATGGAACATCTAGTTAAATTGTTTAGTTGCAGCTAGTTTTATAGAAAGTTAGTAGACAAGGTTATGCACAAGATTGTTGAAGTTTAATTGTAGCAGATTTATGCTACAATTATTTTACCCTTTGTTTATTTATTTTATCTAGTATACTAGTTCGAACAATGGGGAAACATTATGTTATTTTTATATTTCACTTGTTGAAAGTAAACAATACTTGATCTAATTATTGTTACTGGTTAACTCCTTTTTCAACTTAATTATTTTGTAGTTACTCTGTCAACTCCAGATTATGTAGTTATTTTGTAGTTTTTTGTAGATAAATTGTATGGATCATTAACAACTATCGATGGGTTCTAGAGATAATAAAATAATTGTGTATTATATATATAGAAATAATTCACAAACCAATCAAGCTATGAAAGTATTAACTCAATACAGAAAACTAATTAAACAAAACAATTTCAAACTAACTACATTAAGAGTTGAAAGTGCCTAAACTATTACACATCAAATATAATTCTCTTGAACTCATCAACAGTTTTCATAAGCCTCATTTCTGTGCCTTGAAGCAGCCAAAGCATGTGCACAAGGAAGTTCATCAAGCTGGAATTGCCCACAACCACATCTCTTGTTTTCAAGATAAACAATATAGCGTTTCACACTATCTATCACGGTATGGATATGATCTGTTGAAGCCCTCACCTAAAATTATATTACAAATAAAAAATAATTCATATACAATCAGAATACAAAATATCTACAAATTATCTTTTGTCTTTTATAGATATTTTGTAGTTAATTTGTAGAAATATTGAAATTTTGTATTTCATATTGAGCTACAAATGATATGTAGTTTTATTGTAGAAATATTGTAGATAGAATGAAATTCAATAC
>MU739257.1:76978-125725 GCA_026770625.1 Nicotiana glauca
AATTTTGACTTAATTGGATGTGCTGATGCTGACTATGCAGGTTTTATAGTGGATAGGAAGAGCACTTCAGGTATGGCACACTTCCTAGGGCCTTTTCTTGTATCATGGGCTACCAAAAAGCAAAATTCAGTAGCTCTCTCTACTGCTGAAGTTGAATATGTTGCTGCTGCTTCATGTTATGCTCAATTACTGTGGATTAAGCAACTACTGGTAGACTTTGGAATTGAAGTAGGGTGCATACCAATATTTTGTGATAACACCAATGCAGTATGACAAAGAACCCTGTTCATCATAAAACGACTAAGCACATAGATGTTAGACACCACTTCTTAAGAGACAACTATGAGAAAGGGCTAATCTCCATAGAATTCTGTGCTACTGATAAACAAATAGCTGACATCTTTACTAAGGCACTAAGTAGAGAAATTTTTGAAAGGAGCAGGTTGAAGTTAGGGATGATTAACATCACCTAAAAGGTCCAGTTCAGAATGCACAATAAAAAATAAAATTAAAAAAAAAAATTTGGCTAGGAGTTCTTAATTTTTGTGAATATTAGACTAATTCCTACTCAGTCTCATATTGTAAATAGTATACTCTTGTGACATGTGTTTATGCGACTCACTAATCTCTTATAAATTTTCTATTTTGACATTTGAGGCATAATCAAGAGAAGTTTCACTTGAAGAACCTGGTTCATCAAATTATGCTCATGAGAAAGTTCAGGTATGTTTCTATTCTTTGCATAATTAGAAAAATTTAATTTTCAATCATGAGAAAGAGTCCTAGATATACCAAACGTCCCAAAATTATATCCGTTGGGGCTAATTGAACCAGTTTCATTGAAACTAGAAGTCTAAATATAATGGAATCCTTTCCTAATTTTTTGCGATCCTAATTAATCATTAAGGCGACCAGAATTCTTATTTGATTAGACTTCTACTGATTCCTAAAAAAGGCTGCCATTTCTGAAATAATCATTACCCTTCTTTAAAAGCCTTCTAATCAACTCATAACCGTCACTTCATCACACAAACCCCTGATCGTCTACTTTCGTCTCCAAAACCTCCAAAATTCTCCAAAATTCTCCTAAGCTTTCTAGAAATTCATAACCATGACAAATCTCCAAGATAATTCTGGAACTCCACCTTCCATTTCACCAAACTCCACCCCATCTGCCTCACCTCCCATAGAAACCCCAAAACCTAGATTCCGTCGCCAGAAAATGCTGGCAAGGAAAACTGTAGCTACTGGTTCTCTGAGAAAATCCTTGAATGAAAAACTACAGTCCAACCAAAGGAAACAAGTCTTAGCAAAAGAGACCAATTCTAGCTCTGAATCCGATGATTTCATCTATACCAGTGAAGGAGATGAACCTGGGTCTTCCGACTCTGTCACACATCAAGAAAACCAAAAGAGGTAAATACTTGCTTTGTTCCTGTTGATGTAGTTCAAAAAGTAGAGAGTAGGTATGTTCTGATAGGGGTTGCAAAAGATGTGTCTGGGACTGATTCTGCAAAATTGAGGAAGAAAAGGAGGAAGGAGGTGCTATCTATTTGTGGGAATGGGGAAGAGGGGGTCTCTAAGTAAGGGGGAAGTGAATCAGGAGAGGCTGCTGAAGGTTTAGTTGATTTATGCAAACAACCTGCTGTACCACAATATCAATCCTAAGGAGAGAGTCCCCCACACAAGGTTAGACAAGCCACTTACCTCGAACAAGTGCAAGTCAACTCGATATTACACTTTTGCAAAGAGTATCCGACTTCAAATGGCCCAAATCTATTCAATTAAATTGGATATTGTGAATAATACTGCAAGTAACTGATTCTATAATTAAATTCTAAGCTAATACGCGAAATTATGTAAAATAATCAAAATGCCCCTCGGTCCCACGTCTCGAAATCGGGTAAAATTTATATTACCAGAAACCTCGCGCTCTCACGAGTCTAACCATACCAAAATTATCAAAATCCCATAACATTTCGACCCTCAAATCCGTGATTCTATTCAGGAGGGTTTTCTAAACTTTTCCAACAACATTTATGGATCAAATGCTAAAACTAGTAATAGATTCGAGTAATCTATCCAAAATTAAATCAAGAACACTTACCCCATTGTTCTCTCTGAAAATCTCCCAAAAATCGCCTTTCCCCGAGCTCCCAATCGTCAAAAATGGCAAATGGGTCGAAGTCCCATTTTCAGAACTTAACATTCTGCCCAGAATTTTCCTTCATCGCAATCGTGTGAGGCCAGTCGCGATCGTGAAGAGCAAAAACTTCACGCGCATCAGATTACTCTACGTGATCACGATAGTCCATATGCGATCGTGATACTTTCGATTCTCAGCTCTACGCGATCGCGATTGGCTCACGCGATCGTGAAGAGCAAATCCCCCACTCGTCAACAGCTCACTTCTTCCTCTTCGCGTACACAGTGTAGCCCACACGTTCATGATTCAGCTTCTGCCAACACTATGCGATCGTACTCCTCTTCCCGCAACTGCGCAGAACAAAATTCCCTCTGCCTTATACAAGCCTTCACGATCATACGATCGCGATTAAGAAAAGTCTGCAACAAAAACCAGCAAAAATCTGATCCTTCTCCAAGTCCAAAAATAACTCGTTGAGCATCCGAAATACACCCGAGGCCCACGGGACCTCAACCAACCATGCCAACCAATCCTAAAACATCATTCAAACTTGTACCAATCTTCAAAATACTTCAAACAACATCAAAACCATCAAATTACATTGAACTCAAGCCTAAGTTCTTTTAGAACTTCTGAAACACGCTTTCAATCAAAAACCCCACCAAACCACGTCCGAATGACCTGAAATTTTGCACGCATATCCTAAATCATCTAACGAAGCTACAAAAACTCTCGGAATTCCATTCCGACCCTCGGATCGAAATCACTATCAACCGGAATTCGCCAAAATACTAACTTCGCCAATTCAAGTCTAATTCTACACTGGACCTCCAAAACACAATCCGTTTGCGCCCCTAAGCCCGAAATCACCTAACAGAGCTAACGAAACCATCAGATTTCCATTCTGAGACTGTCTTCACATTGTTCTGATTATGGTTAATTTTCTAAGACTTGAGCTCTCATTTAGGGACTAAGTGTCCCAAAACTCCCCGAAATTCAAAATCGAACATCCAGGCAATTCAAAAATAGTAGAAATAAATTTGGGGAAAGAAGTTAATTAGGGATCGGGGCACTAATTCTTAAGATGACCGGCCAAGTCGTCACATCCTCCTACACTTAAACATTCATTCGTCCTCAAATGAGCATAGAGACATACCTGAAGTAGTGAAAAGATTAGGGTAACGGCTGCACATATCCTGCTCGGTCTTCCAGGTCATCTCCTTAACCGGCTGGCCCCGCCATTAAACCTTCATTGATGCTATGATATTTGACCTTAGCTTTCTAACCTGCCTGTCCAATATTGCTGCTGGTTCCTCAACATAGGATAGATCCTTGTCCAGCTGGACTGAACTGAAGTCCAACACGTGCGACGATTCACCGTGATACTTCTGTAGCATCGAAACATAAAATATTGGATGAACTCCCACCAAGTTAGGAGGTAAGGAAAGCTCATAAGCAATCTCCCCAACTTACCTCAATACCTCAAAAGGGCCAATAAACCTCAGACTCAACTTTCCTTTCTTCCCAAATCTCATAATTCCCTTCATAGGCGAAACACGAAGCAACTAATTCAAGATCGTGAACATGATAATTCCTCTTATTTACCTTTATCTGTCTGGACGCATAGGAAATCACCCTACCATCCTGCATCAATACCGCTCCAAGGTCAATCCTCAAGGCATCACAATAGATAGTATAAGACCCCAAACCTGTAGGCAATACCAATACTGGGGCCGTAGTCAAAGCTGTCTTGAGCTTCTAAAAGCTCACCCCGCACTCTTCCGTCCACTGGGATGGAGCACCCTTCTGGGTCAGTCTGGTCATAGGGGTTGTAATAGATGAAAAACCCTCCATAAAACAGTGTTAGTAACCCGCCAAGCCAAGGAAACTGTGGATCTCTATAGCTGAGGATGGTTTGGGCCAACTTTGCACTACTTCTACCTTCTTCGGATCCACCCGAATACCCACTCGATACCATATGGCCTAAGAATTCCATGAAATACAACCAGAACTCACATTTTGAAAACTTTGCAGATAATTTATTTTCTCTCAGAGTCTGAAGTACTGTCTTCAGGTGCTGCTCATGATCTTCCTAACTCCGGGAATATACCAGAATGTCATCAATAAAGACAATGATAAAAGAGTCCAGATATGGCCGAAATACATTATGCATCAAATGCATAAATGCTGCTGGGGCATTGGTCAGCCCAAATGACATAACAAGAAACTAGTAATGTCCATACCGAGTCCTGAAAGTAGTCTTCAGGATATCTGGTTCCCAATTTTTCAACTGATAGTAACATGAGCGCAAGTCAATCTTAGAAAATACCTGTGCGCGCTGAAGCTAGTCAAACAGATCATCAATACGAGGCAAAGTATAATGGTTCTTCACTGTAGCCTTGTTCAATTGGTGATAATCAATACACATACGCATGGAACCATCCTTCTTCTTCACAAACAAGATAGGAGTACCCCCAAGGTGATATACTGGGCCGAATAAAATCCTTATCAAGCAAATTCCTATAACTTATGCTTCAACTTAACTGAAGGTTTCACCTCATCCTTAGTCCATAACCTTAGGACAGGACCCAAACTTCAAAATCTGCCATTCATCATAGGACCCCGAATTCCACATCATCACATTGCATTAGTCTTATTTCAACACATTTCAACTTTTAATAGCGCTTAAATACTTCGAAATTGTTTTCTTCAGGATGTTACATTCTCCCCCACTTCGGGTCATTCGTCCTCAATTACATAACGTAGCTTATCTCTTTCTTCGCACATCTTAATGTCTCAAAAAAAAAATTCTAACTCCCAAATTTTTTTCCAGAAATTTTGGCAGAGCCTCCCCTGTAGTTGGGCATATCCACCTGCCAGAGTAATAGCAAAACAACTCCTAAGAACACATCCACAACCCAATGAAACACCATAATGTATATATCAATAACACTAATCTTAGCATTACAAGCATTGCATTATCATACTGATATCTGGACATGAAACACATCATCTGTATGCCCATAACCATGTCTCTGGCCATAATAGTTGTTCATAAATCACAACATTGCCAATTAACCTTATGTTAACAAACATCTTATTTCAAACTTCCACTTTACTCACAACGAGGCATTGAGACCTCATAATTACTTACCCAAATTAACGAGTCACATTTAGCACTACCTGGGCGCTCATCTCATAGGCTAAATCTCAATGTTAACAACACAAAAATGGCTGAATATGAACAGAAAATATACAAAATTGTCAAATAAGCCCAACATGCATGACTCCCATTTAAAATATCGTACAATTTTTTTTAATTTCATAAAAGGAGAATTTTAAACACATAAACTTTTCACCACCAGGACCTCGTCCTTATATAACATCCACCGTAGCTTGTAGCCTGGTTTAAAATATTTCACATCATATAAAAATGAGACGATCTCGTCCTCAACTCTAAATCACAAGTATTTGCACAATGTGCCAACTGAAAATTTTCATTTCCTTTATTTCTTCTTTTAAATAATTTCCGTCAAATAAAATCACAACATATAATGAACCCCCATACCGATAGGGCATATAATTCACAATTAAATTTAATTATCCTGAATTCACATCAAAACCTACTGTAGTAAGTAATAGGATGTCACTTTTAGCCTCATAGCTACTCTTAGTGACAAACACATAATTATAGAAATAACTATCTCCATATATAACCCAACGTGAGTATTCACATAAGTAGATTTCAAGTTATGAAGCCCACTCATGAGTGGGGCATATTAAAAGGCTTGCCTCGATACTCATAACCGAATCAATTTAAGGAAAAAGAAAAAAAAATCCTTTTTATAACAATCGAAATTGTACATGTAATGACACCATCTGGTGTAGTGGCCTCAGCCACACCATAGCAATTATATCAATAGGTCGGGCCCCTACCTCTTAGGCGCCATCTACCCACTTGTCCTCCATTTCTAACTTGTAGTTTATGTAGATTAGTAACTATAATGGAGTGTGTGGACGGAGTGTTTTGATGAAATAGATTTCTCCCAAGTCTGGGATAATTTCTCATGATGTTTCTAGTATCACCACATTCATAACAAACCATCTGCAGTTCGGCTTCTCATACTGAGTCTGTGACGGATAACTAGAATAACCGCTTAAGGAATCCCATGCTAGCGGTGCATTAAAAGATGATTGTCCCATGAGAGTGCCCTAATTAACTGGAGCACTACGAGTATTCTGAAATTGTTTCCATTTCCCTGTTGATACTAAAATGTAGAATTATTATGCACATAAGAATATCGAAAGTCCCAATATCATCCCATACAAATATCAGCTCTTACTCATATAAAAGTTTCAGTGAACTTTTGAATACCATATAAATACATCTCAGGCCAAATCTGATATAAGCATGACCCATAATTTGATCGTTGTTAGTGGACTCCCTTCACTTGGTGCAAAACCATAAGATACATCCCGATACTCCACAATATTAACCTTTATCGCTCATATGTCACTAGCATAAGAGACCTCAAGCCATTCGTTTGGCATATGTCCTTTTTAGGACAAGTAAACTCACTTCCTCCAGAATCTTGGTTGCTAGTTGTACCCTTCGCTAAATAGACATCTCATACGAACCACATAGTCTCTATTACCACCAACTATCTTCAGATCTACATCCACCTCGTGACTCTACCATTACTGCAAAGATTAGGCAATTAAGTAAACCTTCTTAAGACCGTACTTATCAACCAGATGTCAGAACCTATTGCACCCCTATGTGCACAGTTGAATGATCTCTCAGTACTTCTGTATTATCGATATGGATGACACGCAGTAACAATGGTTGAGCTAATTCTTGGCTCCCTTATAATCCTTCTGTAGTATCATGAACCGTGTGCACATACTTGATATAGTGTGCGCAATTTCAATACATGAGTGGATGCAAAAAGAACTTATGATATAGGCTCCAGACTGAATAGATGATGCACGATAAAGAATGAAATAAAGTGGAATTTTCCTAACGGTTACATAGCTTCTCGTAGATAAGTACAGACATCTCTGTACCGATCAGCGAGAATCTAATAAACCGGTTTGTGATCCCTGACTCCTATGAACCTAGAGCTCTGATACTAACTTGCCACGACCCCAGTTCACCCTCCGTGAACTATCGTGATGGCACCTAGTCTCTATGACTAGGTAAGCCTAACAATGCGGAAAATAATCTAAACTTGCGGAATTAAATAGACAAAATTCATAATAACTGAATGGAACAATATGTAGATACCCCTTGGCATATCAACACAACTTCAAATTTTGAAACACTATCCCCAAAACCCGGAAACTCATGGATCCACAAGCTAAGAAAGTACTACATAACTATAATCTTCAGAATGTCTAACAAGAATAGAAGCACAGAAGTACAAAAGGGCCAAATACTAAACACCGGAACAAAAAGAGACTCCTTGGTCTGTGGATACGACAGATATACCTTGAAGTCACTAGAGCAGTCACCTCATCTCAGGGTGATAGGACTGAATATAAGTACCTAGATCTGCACATGAAAAACATGTACATAAAGGGCATGAGTACACCACATCGGTACTCAGTAAGTGCCAAACCTAACCTCGGTTGGGTAGTGACGAGGAAGGTAAGGGCCCTACTAAGGTAAAATACAAGTTGTAGTCCAATATTATGAAAGGAGCAGTATAAGTAAGTGCGAACATCAGTAATATATCACAGTGTAAAGAGAACAACAACAAGTTCACAGAATAACGCAAATGCAATGTAAACATTGGAGGAAATACAATTCAGTACCAATAATACCAACCGGGGATCTCCAGGATACCGTCTTAAGTCCCATTTTTATTTTATCTATCCAGTGGATCTCCCGGGATACCGTCCCATAGTCCAACTATCATCTGTCCAGTGGATCTGCCGAGATACCGTCCCGTAGTCCAACTATCATCTGTCCAGTAGATCTCCCGGGATATCGTCCTGTAGTCCAACTATCGTGTGTTCAGTGGATATACCGGGATATCGTCCCGTAGTCCAACTATCAATATATAGGGGATCTCCCAGGAATCTAACCCGTAGTCCCAAATATAAATACCCAGTACCGGGGGAATCTACTGGGTGCATTTCCGTAGTTCCATATAATTGTGCAGGGGGATCTCCCGGGAATCGAACCCGTAGTCCCAAATATAAATATTCAGGGGGGGATCTCCCGAGAATCGAACCCCTAGTTCCAAAGTAAACAAACAAGGGGGAGCTCCTAGGAATCAAACCCATAGTCCCAATGTAAATGCACAACAAAATCAAAGAGATACTCAGAAAAATATCAACTTCACAATAAGGAAAATGAATAGTCTAGCCTAGCCTGCTGCACAGAATCAAAATAAGGCATTTTGAGCAAGTAAGTCAATTAAGTCAATTAGACATGCTTCCCTAGATTAACAGCAGACTTAAATTCCAAGCAGTACAAACCAGAAAGGAAAAATAAGATTTAAGGTCATTTTAATAAAAATAGGATTTTCAACAATTAGCACAAGTACGCGCTCGTCACCTCACGTACAGGATATTTCAGTTACCACAATGTCAATCCTAAGGGGAGAGTCCCCCTCACAAGGTTAGAAAAGCCACTTACCTCGAACAAGTGCAAGTCAACCCGATATCACGCTTTTGCCACGAGTATCCGACTCCAAATGGCCTAAATCTATTCAATTAAATTGCATATTGTGAATAATACTTCAAGTAACTGATTCTACATTTAAATTCTAAGCTAATACACGAAATTATATAAAATGACCAAAATGCCCCTCGGGCCCATGTCTTGAAATCGGATAAGATTTATATTTCCAAAAACCTCGCACTCTCATGAGTCTAACCATATCAAAATTATCAAAATCCCATAACATTTCGACCCTCAAATCCATGATTCTATCCAGGAGGGTTTTCTAAACTTTTCCAACAAAATTCATGGATCAATTGCTAAAACTAGTAGTAGATTCAAGTAATCTATCCAAAATTAAATCAAGAACACTTACCCCGTTGTTCTCTCTGAAAATCTTCCAAAAATGGCCTCTCCCCGAGCTCCCAATCATCAAAAATGGAAAATGGGCCGAAGTCCCATTTTCAGAACATAACATTCTGCCCAAAATTTTCCTTCATCGCGATCGCGTGAGGCCAGTCGTGATCGCGAAGTGCAAAAACTTCACGCGCCTCAGATTACTCTATGCAATCGCGATAGTCCATACGCGATCGCGATACTTCCGCTTCTCAGCTCTATGCAATCCCGAAGAGCAAATCCCCCACTCGTCAATTGCTCACTTCTTCCTCTTCGCGAACTCAGCGTAGACCACAGGTTCACAATTCAACTTCTGCCAGTACTACGCGATTGCACTCTTCTTCCTGCGATCCCGTAGAACAAAATTCCCTCTACCTCATACAAGCCTTCGTGATTGCAGGCCTCCTCACGTGATTGCGATTAAGAAAAGTCTGCAACAAAATCCAGCAAAAATCTGATCCTTCTCCAAGTCCAAAAATGACCCGTTGAGAATTCGAAACACACCCGAGGCCCCCGGGACCTCAACCAACCATGCCAGCCAATCCTAAAACATCATTAAAACTTGTAACAATCTTCAAAATACTTCAAACTAGATCAAAACCAACAAATTATATTGAATTCACGCCTAAGTTCTTTTAAAACTTCCGAAACACGTTTTTGATAAAAAATCCCACCAAACCACGTCCGAATGACCTGAAATTTTGCACGCATTTCCCAAATCACCTAACGAAGATACGAAAACTCTCGGAATTTAATTTTGACCCTTGGATCAAAATCTCACCTATTAACCGAAATTCGCCAAAATACTAACTTCGCCAATTCAAGCCTAATTCTACACCGGACCTCCAAAACATAATCTGTTCACACCCCTATGCCCGAAACCACCTAATATGGCTAACAGAACCATCAGATTTCCATTCTAAGACCATCTTCACATTGTTCTAGTTATGAGCAATTTTCTAAGACTTAAGCTCTCATTTAGGGACTAAATGTCCCAAAACTCCCCGAAATTCAAAACCAAACATCCCGGTAATTCAAAAATAGTAGAAATAAACTTTAGGAAAGTAGTTAATAGGAGATCGGGATATTAATTCTTAAGACGGCCGGCCGGGTCGTCACAGTTATATATTAGGATATATAGTTGTATGGGGTCATTCCAACAACTGCATATAAATATAAAAACTATTACATTATATATAAAATCTATGTTCATAGGCACAAGAAAATCCAACATAACAAAACATGATCATACAAATCATTTTAGAATAGAATTCACTTAAAAATGCAGCTAAAACAGCCAAAAAATATTCCAACTACTATATGATACCAATATGACATATAATTATATCAATAGGATATAGTTCTACTAATTAATTCCAGACAACTATATATGACTATACTACTGTGACATAATACACATGCATAAAATGAAAAATCAAAAAATATTGTATCACATATCAATATAATAATGTATTTTAAGATATTGTACAATAATACTATTATATAAAACAAATGCATAAAAAAATCAAAATGATTATATATTACACATGAATAAAGGAAAATTTTAAAAAATAAAGATATTGTATTGTTCTACTATTATTAGAGAAAAATCAAATAGTGTACCAATTAAATGTAGCTAACACAACAAAAAATATTCCAATTAACATATGATACCAGTATAGTATATAGCTTTACCAGCAGGGTATTTTCTCTCTTTTTAGAATCCTAGGCTTAGTAGGAGGCGATTCAGAGAGGAGCTTTTTATCTACAATCATTGGGCAAGTGATGCTAATCAATTTTCATCTATATTTCATGATTATACCTTAGATAATCAATGAGGAAATTAGGAGATTTCTGTCAATGTTTTGAGAAAAACAAAATTTGGATTTTGAGAGTCGATTTGGACTCAGATTTTGAAACAAAATACATATATAGACTCGTATGGTTATAAGTAGTCGGAATCTACCCTTGGGCATGTTCTTTGATTGGGTGGGCTTGGAGTTTGACTTTTCTTAACTTTTGGAAATTGTGTAAATATCATAGCTTTATCTATCATAATTTATTTTCCTTGCATTGTTTGGTCATATTAAGTCATTTCTGTTATATTTGAGCTGCGCGGAGGCGAATTTTAGGGGGAAAAGCTAATTTCAGGGGTTGATTTGTCCTAGCTGAGGTAAGTATGTTGTCTAACTTTGGGTAAGGGAACTACCCCTTAGGATTTTGGTTGATTGTGTTATTTGTATTATATGGAAACGTGTACACGAGGTGATGATTGTGTACACTAGCTATATGTGGTATTTTGACCGTTTTAGACTTTTAGACTTCTTCCAGATATTTAATTGGATTTGTCATAACTTGTTATATGTTTCATTGTTAAATTTACTCTCTCAAGCTCCATTTGATATTGTTAGCACTTGTTCTATATTTTATTGTTATATTCTTACATGTTTTAGTTGAAGTTGTTGCCTCTCGTATTGTCTTGTTACCTCTCTTATTATTGAATTACTCTTACTTGAAGTTTCGTGGGAATATATTCTTGTAGGGTTATTGATGTTGAAGTTGTGAAAGCTATTATCACATTGAGGTTGAAGTTGTTAATTGTTGATATATCTTTCTTTGTTGAGTATTTTCTCAATTTATTTTATATTATTGAGATTCTTGTACACATTATGGTTGAGTCATGGGATATATGTTGTGGTAACTTTGGTATTGTCGATTATGGCAAGTTGTGGCATATGGTCACATGTAGCACTGTCATGACCCAAATTCGCCCTCCGTGAACTGTAGTGACTGCATCTAGTCTCTATTACTAGGTAAGCCTAACAAGTTGCGGAAAAAGAAAACGAAAGATAAAACTAGAAAAAGCTAGGAATAAAACATAAATAAACATTTAAGATATCGCTCGGCATATACAAATACACACTCTCAACTTAATCAACTCCCAAAACCCAAAATCTCATGAAATCACCAGTTGTGGATACTAAATAATGTTCTAACTTCGGAATACTAAGCAAAGGAATATACATAAGGGCTATAGCTAAAAGAGAGAATAGAGAGGGACTCCTCGATTTGCGGACGCAGCAGATATACCTCGAAGTCTCTAGAGATCGCCTCGACTCACTGATAGTATGGATGAGCCGAAGAACCTGGATCTGCATATAGAAAATATGTGCAAGAAAGGGCATGAGCACACCATAACGGTACCCAGTAAGTGCCAATACTAACCTCGGTCGAGTAGTGACAAGGAAGGTCAGGGACCTACTAGTTATAGATGAACATCAAGGTAAACAATACAGAATACAACAATATAATTAGAATACTAACAGTCTATAACGAATAAAAATCACAGAAGGAATTTATCAGTACACCGAAATAACAATAGAGGATCTCCCGTGATATCGTCTCGTAGTCCCAAACAAAAATGTCCAGAGGATCTCCGAGATATCGTCTCGTAGTTCGAATCTTAAATATGCAGGGGGAAACTCCCGGAATACAAATCCATAATCCCAAAGTAAATATCCTATACGGGAAATCTACTAGGTGTTGTCACGTAGTCCTAAACATAGTATGCGTGGGGGGGAGGGGGGATCTACCAAAATACCGACCGATCCATAGTCCCAAAGTAAACGTGTAGGGTGATCTCCCGCGATAACGTCCCATAATCCCAAAGTAAACACACAACAATCTTAGAAGAATTTACAATTCTATTTGATAATTTAATAAGAAATTCTACTCTAACATGCTGTACAGAGTAGATGTAGGCAATTAAAGTAGGTAATATATTTAATCACATAAGCATGCTTTTCCTAAACTAAGAAAGTGGCTTCAAGTGCAAGTACTACTCAATTACAAGAAAATATAGATATTTACTTAATGAAAGCGTAATTTTTTGTGATGACCCGAATGGTCATTTTGAACTCTAGTGTATCGTTCAGCAGTTTGAGGCCATGAGTAGCTTCGTTTTAGATACTATGACTTGCACGCATGGTTGGAATTGAAATTTGGAAAGTTCGGAGTTGATTTGGAAAGAAAATTCTCATTTCGGGAGCTTTAAGTTGAAAGAATTAACTAAGGTCAGAATTTTGAGTAAACGACCTTAGAATCAGGGTTCAATGGTTCCAGCAGGTTCGCATGATGATTTCGACTACGGAGTATGCCCGGATCAGGTTTTGGATAACTCGGAAGTGTTTTGGCGCCTATTGTGGAAGTTAGCATTTTGGAAGAAATTTCATAAGTTTGGGTTGAAGTGCATTTCACTATTATTGATGTCCGATTGGAATTTTGAGTCTGGGAGTAGATCCGTATGGTAATTCTGGTGTTGGTAGCACGATCGGAAGTGAATTCGGAGGCCCGTGGGTCATTTTGGAGTCATTTGGCTAAAGATAGAAATTTGAAAGTTTTTGAGAAGTTTGACCAGAAGTGGATTTTGTGATATCGGGGTCGGAATCCGATTCTGAAAGTTGGAGTAGGTCCGTAATGTCGAATATGACTTTGTGTGCAAAATTCAAGGTCAATCGGACGTGATTTTCTAGGTTTAAACATTGAAAGTAGAAGTTTGAAATTCTAAAGTTCATAAAGCTTGGATTGGAGGTCGATTCATGATTGTAGTGTTGTTCGATGTGATTTGAGGCCTCGAACAAGTCCATAATGTGTTTTGGGACTGGTTGGTATGATTGGTTGGGGTCCTAGGGGCCTCGGGTGGATTTCGAGTTGCTAACGGATCAAAAATGGAATTTTAGAGAAGGCTGAAGTTGCTGGTTGCTGATATAACCGCACATGCGAAAGTAGGGCAGCAGGTGCGGAGCCGCAGTAGCGGCCTTCGTGTCGTAGAAATGGAAAATGGTGGGCTTGGTTGGGGTCGAAAGCACGACGAATATTCCGTGGTAGCGAGACCGCAGAAGCGTCCCTGGCTCCACAGAAGCGGACTTGAGCGAATTGGCTGAGACCGCACCTGCGATAAAATTTCCGCAGGTGCGGATCCGCATGTGCGTCTGGTGCATCACAGGTGTGAAAACGTTGGAGGCAGTGTGTTCTTTTAAAAATCGGGAGATGGTGATTTTTCTCCCATTTTCAGTTGGTGTGGGCGATTTGGAGAGCTTTAAGTGGGGGTTTTCATCATCATCAACAAAGGTAAGTTATCCCTACCAATCTCGAGTTAACTACATTGATTATGTACGAAATTAAGCATGGAAATTAATATAAATTTGGGGTTTTGGTGGAAAGACCTAGAAATTGATATTCTTGGAATTTGACCATGAATTTGGGTATGAAATCAAGACTAAATTATATTTTTGAGTTCGTGGGGTTATGGGTAAGCTTAATCCTCATAAATTTTCGGAATCCGGGCGCGTGGGCCTGAGGGCATTTTTGTCAACCTTTTGATCGAGGGTTAGGATTTGTTATGAATTTGATTGTAAGGAGTAATTGAACATATATATTAATGGATTTGCATAATTATTGGCTAGTTTTGGAGCGCTGTACATCAATTTTAGTCTTCTGAAGGGCATGGAATGCCAGTTATGGATCTTTGGAGCATGGTGAGTCTCTTTTCTAACCTTGTAAGAGGGAATTGTCCCCTTAGGTGAAATAATTTGTTATGTGCTCCTATTTGTGGGGGATACGTATGCACGAGGTGACGAGAGTCCGTGCGTAGCTACTAATATGTGTAATTCCGGGTAGACTAGGACCTAAAAGCATGCTATACATGGAATATCTGTAATCTTATTGACAATTGAATTGCTTAAACCCTATCGAATTGGTAAATGAATTTCTAAAAGGATTAAACTTCATTTTCTTAAAATTGTTAAAAAGAGAATTGGTTTTCTTCGGGTAACTGTTTCCTGATGACTTCTTGATTGACTGTCTGTGTATGTTTAAATTCTGGAACGGGCCAAACGCCTCGGTGGATTAAATAGATGCATCTATGGTTCGCGTCATTCTACCCTCTAGCAGTGCATAATTTAAATATTGTTGGATCGGGCTGTACGTCCTCGGCATGATTTGCGCATGCTTATATTGCTTGCCTTGAACTTATTGAAGTTGTTATTGCCTCTTCCCGACTTGAGAATATTTGTATAAATGACGAAAAAGAATTTGGAAATTTTCTATAAAAAAGAATTATTTACTTGCTTCATTATATTGAATTATAATCATGTTTATAAAAATTCACGATTTAATATATTAGTGACGTAACATTATTAGACCTTTAGTAAGTGTCGAAGTCGACCTCTCGTCTCTACTTCTTCGAGATTAGACATGATACTTACTGAGTACATGTTGTTTTTATACTCATACTACACTTGCTGTGCATTTTTGTTTCACAAGTTTATGTTTGACTAGTGGCTTAGTGGCATGGTTGATACGGAGACTTAGGTGAGCTGCACTTATCGAATCGACCCACAGCCAGCAGAGTCTCCTTCAGAATATTGTATTGTATTTTCATTTCTATCTAATTTGTATATCGGACAATTACTGTATTTTATTTTATTCCCCAGTAAATGCTCATGCACTTGTGACACCGGGTTCTAGGATGAGTAAGAGTTTATTCAGAATTTTTAAAAGTGTTGAATTATTTATTCAGTGGAATTTACTAGTATTGTTTAAACGCATAAAAGAAGTAATTTCGAAAATATTTAAAATAAGAATTTAATTAAGTATTTTGGTTGGCTTGCCTGACAGCGGTGTTCGATACCATCATGACCCTCAGTGGATTTTGGGTCGTGATATTTTTCAACAATTAGCACGTGTACGCACTCGTCACCTCACGTACACGTAACTCATATAACAACAATACCAAATCCTAAGGGGAGTTCCCCCCACAAGGTTAGGCAAGACACTTAACTCGAACCAGCTGAATCAACTCGAAATTACGTTCTTGCCACGAGTACCCGACTCCAAATGGCCCAAATCTATTCAAATTAATTGCATAATGTAAATATAACTTCAAGTAACTAATTTAACTAATTAATTCGAAGCTAACACGCGAAATTAAGAAAATCGCCCAAAATGTCCCCCGGGCCCGCATCCTGGAATTGGATAAAATTTACAAATTCAGAACCCTCGATCGCTCATGAACACACTCGAACAAAATCACCAAAATCCGACGTCAAAATCTCACTCAAAACTCAGATTTTCAATTAGGGAACCCTTCCTCCATTTTTTCAAACTTTTACCCCCAATTTTCTTTAATTAGAAGAGGAAAACAATAATAGATTATAGGTATAAGATCAAAATCAAGATAGAAATTATTACCCAATGCTTCTCCTTCAAAATCCCTCAAGAAATCGCCCTCAACCGAGCTCCAAATTATTTTTTTTCCAAGTTATGAGTTCAAACCCTCGAATTTTCTCTATCTGCCCAGCGATTTCCACTTCTGCGACCATGGGACCGCACCTGTTGTCCCGCTTCTGCGGAAAATAAAATGCACATGTGACTTTTCATTAGAACCCAAAATTTTGCACCTGCGCTCTTAAACTCGCAGATGGGGTCCGCTTTTGCGGTCCTTGGGCTGCATATGCGACCAAATCTACTCAAGCCTTAGTCCGCACCTGCGATCCTTATACCGCTTCTGCGGTGCCACACCTGCGGTCCTGCACACGTATATGCGGTTATGACATGTTCAGCAACTAAATATTTGCCTAAGTCCAAATTCCAATCCACTCGACATCTGAAACTCACTCGAGGCCCCTGGGACCTCAACCAAACATGCCAACCAATCCTAAAACATCATACGAACTCATTCCAACCCTCAAATCACATCAAACAATGCTATACCTTGAACCTGGGGAGGCGTGGTTGACACTCGGTGCCGAGCTAGCCCGAGCGAACCACTCTGTAACCCATTTTTGTTTCTGTGATCATCATGGGCCAACATGGCCACAACTCACAATGTATAACTATAAGTGGTCATACACTATATCAATGAACAATTTTTCTTAAAACATGAATACATATGGGTCGTCAAGGACTCTGATATACTGTACGAAATGAACGTCTGTCTACAAAGCCTCTAAGATAACTTGAGATCAAAATGGAACAGGGTACCGGCCTACATATAAGTCTGTAGCAAAACTCTGACATGATGACTCATAGACTCAGCTGCACTTCAAATGAGATGGACTCTTACCGATCCTTCACTGAATGCCAATATCGTCTACAATGAGGGCTTGTCAAACTAATTATCTGTACCTGCAGGCATGAATACAACATCCCCAACAAAAGGACGTCAATACGAATAATGTACTGAGTATGTAAGGCAGGACTGAAATAAACAATAAGTCAACATTAATTACAGACATATAAGAATCAACCTATATCTTTGAAGTGCTACCGTATATTCATACTTACATATATAATGCTTCGCTTTGAGACTATTATTAATATCATATGATGCATGGCTGCCCAATTGATCAGTGGTAACTGCCTGACCGGCCTTAGCGCGGTGATAAATGCATAACTGCCCGACCGGCCGTAGCCCGGTGGTGAATATGTAACTGCCTAACCGGCCGTAGCTCGGTGGTAAATTAATATGCATGTCTATCCAACCGGCGGTAAATAATGATACATAACTGCCCAACCGGTAATAACTGTCCGACTGATAGTAGCACGATGATAAATACATGAAGATGCATGTACATGTATCACTATATTATAAACATTAACTTCTCCATCATATACCATACACAACTTCATTCAACATTTTAATCATATACCTCAATATGGACTAGAGACATAAGTAGACATGCTTGAATAACACTTTACCAGAATGAATAGCATAGACATGCTTAACTGCTAATAGTAGAATCACTTATGGAATATTATTACGTTTACGTATCGTTACTTGGATCATGCCAAAAGAAGGAAAGATTAGCCTTAACATACCAGTTTCTGCGAAATTCTTGAACGAAACCTATGCTTGAAGCTTGGATTCTTTGAAATTGAAACGAAATTATTTTCTTCTTCTAACATTTCCTTGATGCAACATACTGAATTTCAGGCTCTGCTGAAAGCAACGTTACAAGAGGAGGAGCCATCTTCTTACAAAGACTTCTCTATTTTTAACATATATATATAATCATTATAATTGCAAAAGAATACCTTGATTTCATGTGAAAGAATTGTTGGACGCCTTTTGTACAATGAGGTTTATGTTCCTCAACCTTTAAAACTAAGAAAGAAGCTTCTACCGTTATTAATTTAGAAAGACTTCCATGTTGCCCCTTTCTGAAAGTGACTAAACGTCACTTTTGTATCCTTTGTTCCAAGACTTGGACAAGTATCAAATTTGTGGATAATAATCATTTCCTAGGTTGCCACCTAAGGTAAATATTTGCTTGTCATTTCATGTGTTGTCACATGTGTTTTGGAGTATAATTAATTAAGTTTTATCCCCTTATTAGTTAATCGGGTAATATCCTGTTATCCGGTAATTAATCAATTACCCGTATAATTTAAAAATTATTACAAATTACTTAAAACTCTATTTATTTTCAAAATACTTCATATATACTTTATATATTACACTACTGCGGTCATATGGTACCTTGCATGGTACTAGTTTATAATTATCGGGTATTATCGCTTGACCCGTATTTTATCCTAAATTGACCACTTTCAACGAAACTCCTTTTCTTTAATTCGTGTACCCTTTTATCCTTCATATGATTTAATTATCTCTTGTTATAAATAGTGTAATACTTATAATCCCAAAATAAATCTTATTCTCGAATTTGCATCGATTAATCTTATGACGAAGCTTTAACGTACGATGACGCTTTAATGTACGATAATGCGAAATATAATATCTAATTTTTGGGACTTTCGTTACTTTACTTATGGCGTACTTTCACGCATAAAAACCTGGGGTGTAACAAAAAACACGAATCACCCTCCAATATAAGCCTTATGAACTAGAAATCTCAAGAATCCTACACCCGATGATAGAACCAACCAAACCAAGTCCGATTGACCCCAAAATTTGCACATAAGTCACATTCAATACTACGGAGCTAAGGCTTTGATATTTCAAGCCTAAATAAGCTACAGACCTCCAAAATACAATCCGAATACGCCTCTTAGCCCAGAATCACCCAACGGAGCTAATGGAACTGATGGAATTCCATTCCGAGGCCATGTTCACACTGTTCTAACTACGGTCCAAATTCTAAAGCTTAAGCTTTCATTGAGGGGCTAAGTGTCCCAAAACACTCCGAAACTCAAAACGAATCCTCCCAGCAACTCACTATAGCGATAACAAACACGGAAAAAATAGTTAATAGTGGATCGGGGCGTTAATTCTTAAAACGTTCAGCCAGGTCGTTACATTCTCCCCCTCTTAAGACATTTGTTCATCCTTGAACGAGCATAGAGACATACCTGAAGTAGTGAAAAGATGAGAGTAATGACTGTGCATATCCTGCTCGGTCTCCCAAGTTGCCTCCTCGACCAGTTGGCCCCGTATTGAACCTTCACTGATACAATGTCCTTTGACCTCAGTTTCCGAACCTGCCTGTCCCATATCGTCACTGGCTCCTCAATATAAGATAGATCCTTGTCTAACTGGACTAAACTGAAATCTAATACGTGCGACGGATCACCGTGATACTTCCAGAGAATCGAAACATGAATTACCAAATAAACTCCTGCCAAGATGGGAGGTAAGGCAAGCTCATAAGCAACCTCCCCAACACGTCACAATATCTCAAAAGGACCAATAAATAACAGTTTTAATTTTCCTTTCTTCCCAAATCTCATAACGCCCTTCATAGGCGAAACCCGAAGCAAGACCCGCTCTGCAACCACGTAGGAAACACCACGAACCTTTTAGTCCGTATAACTCTTCTTTCTAGACTAGGCCGTGCGAAGTCTATCCTGAATCATCTTAGCCTTCTCCAAGGCGTCCTGAACCAAGTCTGTGACCAACAACCTAGCCCCACCCAACTCAAACCAACCTACCGGGGATCTACACCCCTACCATACCTAGCCTCATACGGTGCCATATGAATGCTGGACTGATAACTGTTGTTGTAAGTAAACTCCGCCAGTGGCAAGAACTGATCCCAAGCACGGAGCATATCCTTAATAATCTGAATAATGTGCTCGGAGTGTCCGTCTGTTTGGGGGTGAAATGTAATGCTCAGCTCTACCCGAGTACCCAACTCATTCTGTACGACCCTCCAAAATCATGATGTAAACTGAGTGCCTCTGTCTGATATGATGGAAATCGGAATACCATGCGACGAACAATCTCTCGGATATAAATCTCCGCTAACCGCTCCAAGGAATAGGTAGTACACACAGGAATGAAGTGCGCAGACTTGGTCAGCCGATCCATAATCACCCAAATGGCATCAAACTTCTTCAAAGTCCGTGGGAGTCCAACTATGAAGTCCGTTGTGATCCGCTCCCACTTCCACTCCAAAAGATCTATCTACTAAAGCAATCCACTTGGTCTCTGGTACTCATACTTCACCTGCTGATAATTAAGGCACCAAGCTACAAACCTAACTATATTTTCTTCATATACCTCCACCAATAGTGCTGCCTCAAATCCTGGTACATCTTCGCGGCACCCGGATGGATGGAATACCGCGAACTATGAGCCTCCTCTAGAATCAACTCTCATAGCCAATCAACATTGGGTACACATATCCGACCTTACATCCTCAACACCCCATCATCACCAATAGTCACATCTCTGGCATCTCCATGCAGAATCTTGTCCTTAAGGATAAGCAAATGAGGGTCATCATACTGATGCTCTATAATACGATCAAATAAGGAAGACCAAGAAATCACACAAGCTAGAGTCCGACTGGGATCCGAAAGATCCAATATCACAAACTGGATGGCTAAGGCCTAAACATCCATTGCCATAGGCCTCTCTGTTACTGGCAGATAAGCCAAACTCCCCAAACTCTCTGCCCCTTGACTCAAAGCATCGAATTGGCCTTGCCCGGGTGATATAAGATAGTGATATTAATGTCCTTCAGCAACTCTAACTACCTCATCTGGCGCAAATTAAGGTCCTTCTGCTTGAACAGGTGATGCAAACTCCGATGATTAGTATGGATCTCACAAGGAATACTATACAAATAATGACACGAGATCTTTAAGGCGTGAATAATAGCAGCTAACTTAAGATCATGGACATGATAATTCTTCTCATGTACCTTCAACTGTCTGGACGCGTAGGCAATCACCCTACCGTCATCCATCAATACCGCTCCAAGGCCAATCCTCGAGACATCATAATAGATAGTATACAACCCTGAACCTGTAGGTAATATCAATACCGGGGCTGTAGTCAAAGCGATCTTGAGCTTATGGAAGCTCGCCTTACACTCTTCCGTCCACTGGAATGGAGCACCCTTCTGGTTCAGCCTGGTCATAGGTCTGCGATAGATGAAAATCCCTCAAATAATTGACGGTAGTAACCCGCCGAGCCAAGAAAACTACGGATCTCTGTAGCTGAGGATGGTTTGGGCCAACTCTGCACTGCTTCCACTTTCTTCAGATCCACCTTTATTCCCTCGCTCGACACCATGTGACCCAAGAATGCCACAGAATCTAGCCAAAACTCACATTTTGAGAACCTTTTATATAACTTCTTTTCTCTCAAGGTCTGAAGCAATGTTCTCAGGTGCAGTGTTCATGATCCTCCCGAATTCGGGAGTATACCGAAATATCATCAATAAAGACATGACGAACAAGTCAAGATATGGTCGGAACACACTGTACATCAAATGCATGAAAGCTGTTGGGGCATTGGTCAGCACAAAATAACATAACAAGGAACTCGTAATGACCATACCGAGTCCTGAAAGCAGTCTTCGGGATATCTGGCTCCTGAATCTTCAACTGATGGTAACCTGAATGCAAGTCAATCTTAGAAAACACTCATTCACCCTGTAACTAGTCAAACAGATCATCAATATGAGGAAAAGGATATCAGTTCTTCACTGTAACTTTGTTCAACTGGCGATAATCAATGCACATACGCATAGAACCATACCTGTTCTTCAAAAACAAGACAGGAGCACCCCAAGGTGATACAGTAGGCCGAATAAAACCTTTATTAATCAATTCCTGTAACTGATCCTTCAACTCCTTCAACTCAAGATGAGCCATACGATACTTAGGAATATAAATGGGGTGAATTCCTAGCAACATATCAATGCCAAAATCAATATCTCTATCGTGCGACATGCCCGGAAGATCAGCTGGAAACATATCAGAGAAATATCGTACTACTGGGATTGAATCGACTGTAGGCGTATCAATACTGACATATCTCACATAAGCTAGATACATGTCACACCCCTTCTTAACCATTCACTGACCCTTAAGGAAAGAAATAAATCTACCGAGAGTGTGATCTAAGGTACCCTTCCACTCTACTCGCGGTACACCTGGCAGAGCTAGCACCATGATTTTGGTGTGACAATCAAGAATAGAATAATGAGGCGACAACCAATCCATGCCCAAGATAACATCGAAATCTACCATGCTGAGCAATAATAAACTGTCGAAATCTACCATGCTGAGCAATAATAAACTGTCTCTTGTCTTAAAACCACTAAGTGCAACCAAACACAATCGATAAATGAGATCCACAATAAGAGAATCTCCCACAGGAGTAGAAACATAAACAGGGGAACCCAAAGAATCCCTAGGTACGCCCAAATGCAGGGAAAATAAGAGGACACATAAGAATAAGTGAAGCCTAGATCGAATAGAACCAATGCATCTCTATGACAAACCAAGACAATACTTGTGATGATAGAATCAGAGGCTCCAGCCTCAGTACGGACATGAAGGGTATAATATTTGGCCTGGCCTCCCCCTCTAGGGCTACCTCTACCTCCTCGGCCTCCACCTCTAGTTGGCTGGGCAGGTGGGGTAACAACTGGTGCTGTAATCATAGCTAGGGAACTCTACGGGGCACGCTGTGGCTGAGAAGTCTGTGGAGGTGCACCCCTCCTAAGTTTGGGGAAATCCCTCACCATATAGCATATGTCACCACACTCAAAACAAGCTCTGGGAGTACGTGCCGGTTGTGACTGGCTCGGTCCAGGTCTGCTGAACTGACCACTAAAATTACCCCGTGCAGGAGGTGCACTAGATACTGGAGGTGCATAATAAGGCTCCTGAGGTCTAGGATGAGCTGGAATACCACTAGCTGCAAGAAGAGCTGAATGAATGGGGTGACTTATATAACCCCTACCGTGATGAGCTACAACTGGGGAAAGAGCACTAGAATAATGGCCTGACTTTCGAGACCTCTTGGCCTCTCTCTCCTCTCTGTCCCTAGCATGTATACCCTCTACTCTCCTAGAAATGCTCACCACCTATTGATAATAAATATCCATATCCAACTCTAGAGCAATGCTAGTTCGGATGCTGGGAATGAGCCTCTCAATAAATAGGCAAAATCTCTCACGAACTGTAGGAACCAAGGTTGGTGCATGCCTAGCCAAGTTAGTGAAACAGACAGCATACTCCGAGACAGTTATAGTGCCCTAGCGCAAATGCTCAAACTCTGTGCGCCATGCGTCCCTGAGGGACAACCTCTCTCAAGAACATATCTAAAAACTGAGTCCAAGTAAGAGAAACTGCCTCAGCTATACTTTCCAACTCAAAAGTACACCACAACTAATAGGCTGCTCCTCGAAGCTGGAAGGCAGTGAAAGAAACCCTACTCGATCCTGATACACCCATAGTGCAGAGGATACAGTAGCACTTCTCCAAAAATCTCAGGGTATCATCTGATGTTAAACCACTAAATACATGAGGCTTGTACTTCTTGAACCTCTCAAGCCTCTGTTGCTTATCCTCAAAAGCTGATGCCCTATCCTCGGGCTGAACTGGGGTTACAGGTGGTACCGGTATAACCTCTGGGATTTGATCAACCTGGATCCGCTGCTCAGGAGTGTGGGCGGCAGGAGTCTATGTTCCTTCCCCGACCTGGGATGTAGATGCAGCAAAGGGAATCAACCCTGCCTGAGCTAGAGTGGTGTACATGCTCACGAACTGTGCGAGAGTCTCCTGAAGAGTTAGAATAGTAGTAGCAATAGGCGTATCAGGTGTTTGGACTCAGGCTAGAGCTGCTGGTAGCTCCTCTGTGGTAGCTCGCGTGGGTGCCTGCACCACATGTGCGTCCTCGGCCTCCACCCCAGCCCCGACCTCTAACGACTCAAGCAGGGGGCGCGGGTGCCTGGTCATCTCCGGTAGCACGTGTCCTCACCATTTGTGAGAGAATAGAAGATAGAAGTTTAGAATTGTGATATCACAAACCACGCACACTATGGAAATCAAATGAAGTGGAATTTTCCTAATAGTTTCATAGCCTCTCGTAGATAAGTAAAGACGTCTCCGTACTGATCCGCGAGACTCTAATAAACTGGCTTGTGATTCATGACTCCTATGAACCTAGAGCTTTGATACCAACTTGTCACGTCCCAAGTTCGCCCTTCATGAACTATCGTGAGGGCACTTATTTTCTACGACTAGGTAAGCCTAAAAATTTACGAAAAAAGAAACAAAAGATAAAAGTTGAAAAAACTGCGAATAAAACATGAATAAACGTTTAAGATGCCGCTTGGAATATACAAATACACACTCTCAACTGAATCAATTCCCAAAACCCAGAATCTCATGAAATCACAAGTTGTGGATACTACATAATGTTCTAACTCTAGAATATCTAAGCAAAGGAAAATACAGAAAGGCTATAGCTAAAAGAGAGAATAGAGAGGGACTCCTCAGTCTGTAGACGCGGTAGATATACCTAGAAGTCTCTGGAGATCGCCTCGCCTCACTTATAGTATGGCTGAGCCGAAGAACCTAGATTTGCATATGAAACATATGTGCAAGAAAGGGCATGAGCACACCACAGCGGTACCCAGTAAATGCCAATCCTAACCTCGATCGAGTAGTGACGAGGAAGGTCAGGGACCTACTGGTTATAAATGAAAATCAATGTAAACAGTATGGAATACAACAATATAATTAGAATACTAACTATCTATAACGAATAAAAATCATTGAAGGAATCTATCAATACACCGAAATAGCAACAGAGGATCTCCCGGGATATTATCCTATAGTTTGATTCCTTCTCCATTTCTGAGAGCCGGGAAAGGTAAATATTACTATATTCTTTCTTCGCTCTCTTCTTCCTCCCTGATCCAAACCGACACAGGTGAACAAGTAGAGTATACTAGGGTGCTTAAGAGAACCATGTCGAAGGAACTTGGAAAAATGCCCAAACAAAAATGTCCAGAAAATCTCCTAGGATATCGTCCCGTAGTCCAAATCATAAATGTGCAGGGGAAACTCCCGGAATACCAACCGTAATCACAAGGTAAATATCCAATACGGTGAATCTACCGGATGTTGTCCTGTAGTCCCAAACATTATATATGTGTGTGTGGGGGGAGGGGGGATCTACCGTAATACCAATCCGTAGTCCAAAGTATACGTGCAGGGTCATCTCCCGGGATATCGTCCCGTAGTCCCAAAGTAAAAACACAACAATTTTAGAAGAATTTACAGTTTTATTCGATAATTTAACTAGAAATTCTACTCAAACGTGCTGCACAGAGTACAATTAGGCAATTAAAGTAGGTAAGACAATTAATCACATAAGCATATTTTTCCTAAACTAAGCAAGAGGCTTCAAGTACAAATACTGCTCAATTACAAGAAAATATAGATATTTACTTAATGAAAGCGTGATTTCCAACAATTAGCACGTGTACGCACTCGTCAACTCACGTACATGGCACTTATATAACAACAATACCAAATCCTAAGGGGAGTTCGCCCACACAAGGTTAGGCAAGACACTTAACTCGAACCAGCTCAATCAACTCGAAATCACATCCTTGCCACGAGTACCCAACTCTAAATGACCCAAATCTATTCAAATTAATTGTATAATGTAAATATAACTTCAAGTAACTAATTTAACTAATTAATTCAAAGCTAACACGTGAAATTATGAAAATCTCCCAAAAAGTCCCTCGGACCCACATTCCAGAATTGGATAAAATTTACCAATTCATAACCCCCGATCACTCACGAACACACTCGAACAAAAATCACCAAAATCCGACGTCAAAATCTTACTCAAAATTCGGATTTTCGTTGGGGAAACCTTCCTCCATTTTTTCAAACTTTTACCTCCAATTTTCCTTAATTAGAAGAGGAAAACAACAATTGATTATAGTTCTAGGATCAAAATCAAGATAGAAATCGTTACCCAATGCTTCTCCTTCAAAACCCTTCGAGAAATCGCCCTCAACCGAGCTCCAAATCATTTTTTCCAAGTTATGAGTTCAAACCCTCGAATTCTCTATATATTCCTAGCAATATCTGCTTCTGTGACCATGGGACCACACATCCGGTCCTGCTTTTGCAGAAAATAAACCGCACATGCGACTTTCATTAAAACCAAACTTTCTCGCCTGCACTCCAAACTCGCAGATGTGGTCCGCTTCTGTGGTCCTTGGGCCGAATATGCGACTCAAGCCTTATCCCGCACATGTGATCCTCATACCGCTTCTACGTTGCCACACCTACGGTCCTGCACACGCAGGTGCGGATATGATAGGTTCAGCAACTTAGATATTTGCCTAAGTCCAAATTCCAATCCGTTTGACATCCGAAACTCACCCGAGGCCCCGGGGACCTCAATTAAATATGCCAACTAATCCTAAAACATCATACGAGCTTATTTCAACCCTTGAATCACATCAAACAATGCTAAAACTACGAATCACCTTCCAATCTAAGCCTTATGAACTAGAAATATCAAGAATCCTACACCTGATGATAAAACCAATCAAACCAAGTCTGATTGACCCCAAAATTTGCACACAAGTCACATTCAACACTACGAAGCTATTCAAACTTTCGGAATCGGGTTCTGACCCTGATATCAAAATTTTACTATCGAACCGGAAACTTAAAAAATTTAACTTTTTGTATTTCAATCCTAAATAAGCTATGTACCTCCAAAATACAATCTAAACATGACCCTAAGCTCGGAATCACCCAATGGAGCTAATGGAACTAACAAAATTTTATTCTGAGGCTGTCTTCACACTGTTCCGACTACGTTCCATATTATAAAGCTTAAGCTCTAATTGAGGGTCTAAATGTTCTAAAACACTCCAAAACTCAAAACAAATCCTCCTGGAAACTCTCAATTGCATAAACAAACATGGGGAAAACAGTTAATAGGGAATAGAGGCATTAATTCTTACAACGACCAGCTAGGTCGTTACATGTGCGAGTTTGTATTGTGTTGTGATATTGATGAACATGCGGCTATATAAGGATATGGGTTGATGTACATGTGACAACATAATATGGGATTTATGTGTGTGTTTCTAGTAAGAAAATTACTTAAAGCCATGCGACAAGATAAGGGGGCTAAAATGCATGTACCTGTTTCAGGAGAAAACATATTTTAACAAATATCTTAATGGAAGGCTCACACGGATAAGGAAAGATTGTGATTGAAATTTTGAAATATGAATATGAGGCGTGGAATATCGGTTGTGATTCTTGTTGTACTTTCTATGTTGAAGAGGCTTATTGGTTGAACAGTTCTTGTTGATTCTTCATTTGTCTTACTTGTATTTATCTGTATTTGATTACTTGTTGATTTAATCATGTGTTCACTTCGTTGTCTCTATTGCCTTAAACTCTGTTGATAGCCTACATTATTGTACTACTTTATTATCATTCATTTTATCGCTTTCAGTTATTTGCCTATATTATACTCTAATCAATTTTCTAGTCATACTGGGTGTCTTGACCTGACCTCGTCACTACTCTACTGAGGTTAGACTTGATACTTAGTGGGTACCATTATGGTGTACTCATGCTACATTTCTACATATTTTTGTGCAGATCCAGGTATATCTGCTCGGGCATAACGCCAGTAATCGATCTATTATTTTCGGAGACTTCATAGTATACCTGCTTGACGCTCGCGAGCCTGGAAGTCACCTTCTGTTACTTCTTTACTATTGTTTATCCTATTAATTTGACAATATTGTATTAGAGATTTAAGAATACTCAGTAGAGCATATGACTCAGTTTTATCGGATTTTGGGAGTATTGTAAATGTGATTTAGTATTAAGATTATTATGAGAATTATCAACTTTATTACATATTTTTAGTCGTTATTTCTGTCATATTCTCTTGTGGTTAGGCTTACCTAGTATTAGAGTGCCATCACGATATCCTAAAGTGAGAATTTGGTGACATTGACGTTGAAAGTTATGGGTAGTATATATCGATTGATAATGGTGATGGTTGATAAAGGCAGTTGGTGGCGCCGACTTACAATTATTGTGGATGATAGTGATAGCTAACCACAATATCTGATATCCGTGGTTCGCGATAATAATGATGGTTAATAATACTAATTGTCAGTAGTTATTGATGTGGTAACAATGGTTGGTGGTGATGATTTTAATTAGTGGCTATTGGTGTGCGATGACTCACTGTGGTGATTGACTCAGGATAGTTGTGACTAAGAATGATGGTAGTGGATGGTGGTGGTAGTAGTTGATATTTGGTAATGAACGGTGGAGGCAATGGTGGGCAGCGACAATGGTTAGTGGTGAAAGTGGATGCAATATTAATGAAATTTTATTTTGCAGAGATTCTTGAATGGATAGCATCTTAATCATATTAAGATTTTATTATATGTCTTAATCATTCATATATATATTCAGACCCTCTGCATGACTGTAAAAGAAATTAATACATTTAATGATTAAGATTTAGACTTAAAACATATACGCACTGAAATTTGAATGATTAAGATTTATGCCTTCACTAAATGCAAACAAATTAAACATAAGTGTAGGATTTTCATTATACATGAGGTGTAAGTATTTGATTTTAAGATATATGAAGTATATTCGAAATTGAGTCATCATATTATACGAGTATGTAGTGTAACTAGCCTTTAACTTATGTAGGACTAAGCACTAAGCTGCTGATTAGGTTCAATTTGCTTGTATTTTCACTCATCTCGATTATTCTCGACTAGGTCAAAGCTCTGGTTTACTGAGCTAGCTTGAATCGTCTTGAGGTTGGCTCGGTGAAGTTATGTCATTGTTATTTTTTTAAAATAAAATTCACCTCTTAGGTTTATTTTATAAGTAAATCAATGATTAACTTAAAATTTTGATAATTTAATAATAATTACTAAATTGTAGTTTTATAATTCTTTTGTTTGAAGTAATTAAATTTCTAATTACATTGTAACTTAAACCTATTTTTTGGTGATGTCAAGTGCAACAAATTTAATTGTTAATGAAATTCAATTTAGTGTAGAATATTATTGTTCACTTGATATGGTTAGCTTTGGCACTAATGATATTTTATACTTCCTTCGTTTCAATTTATTTGAACCTATTTCCCTTTTAGTCAATGCTAAAAAGAATGACAACTTTCCTTATTATGAAATAATTTACCCTCATGTAATGATTTATAGCCACACAAAATATGTGTTATCATTTTACACCATAAATTTAAATGTCTTCTTCATTTTTGTTTACCTCAAAAAATGAGTTTAACAATTAAAGATATTTTGTGATTTTAAATATAAGTGGTATATTCTAATACTAGTGATTATGCAAGTAATATTGAGTTTAAGTAAAAAAAAATAAAGAACCAAACCAGTATGGTTGAGGCAGTAGGGGGCCTTAAGCTTGATTTACCCAGGGACCTCGAGGTCAGCTAAGAGTAATAAAATATGAACAATAAAGTAAAGACAATAAAGATGAAGAACAATTAGAGAGCATGTTAAACAAGAGGAATAAGAATGTTCTATTGCAATGAATGATCTGATCCCTTTACAAAGTGAACGGGGTCCCCTTTATATGGGAGGAGATGACCCTAATATAGTACATTGCTCATAAAGATAAAGAATTCTATTGGTACAGGTGTATAACATCATAGTACGAATCTGTCCCATCTCGTACAACCCTTATTCTATAATTAATGCCTAGGTTCACATGTCTTTAAGAAATTCACGCTCTTTCTTGATTGGCCTCGAGATAACGCTGCCCTCGATGCGGTCTATGCCACACACTCGATCAGCTTCTCCGAGATAGCTGTTCGACACCCACTTTGAGTCTCCTCGGACTCGAGCCTATAGCCCATTTTAAGCCTTCAAAATCATACTTTTCGATTTTGACCGCATACAGATAGTCCCTGCGTTTCTTAGAATAAAATGATATGAAACGATTTTGACCTCAATTTTTTTGATCCTCCTACGATGATGTTATGCTTGTGAAGCCAATGTTCAAGGTGACTGAAGCATCTCATCCGCCCGCTTCCTAAAACTATTAAATGCACGCCAGTATTGGTCGACCATTAACGCCCTTGAACCGTCGCTGCCCATCTATAAATATGGGGCATTTTCCTTGTTGATGCCCAATTTTTCCCTATATATTTTAAATATACAAAAATACATTGAAAATAGTATATATATTAATATATAAGCATTCCCAAGATTTATTATTTTTTCCATAATATTAAGGGTTTAAATTGATTTATTTTCTCCCCTTTTATCCATAAAATCCCCAATAATTATTTCTAAAATTATTATTTTGATAATTCATTTATGAGATTTCTATATTTATGCCAAAATATGGCTAAGGTAATTTTTATATGTATTTCCAATTATATTTAGTATTTTTAAAGCTAAATTATATATAATTGCAATGTTAGCCCATTTTAAGATATAATTATATTTTATATACATAAAATTGGATCCTGTATTTTAAAAATTGCTAATTATGTATTCTAAATCATTTTAACCTTTTTAATTATTTTTTCAAAAATTATCTACTATTTTTTATAAATTAAATAGGGGAAAACTTGCTATTTAAATTATAGCCAAATTGGCTTTAAAGTATAGCCAAATCGGACCCCAATTCCCAGCCCAATTTTATAATTAAAAACCCAACGCACACCTATTAACCCATACCCAAACCCGGAACCCACCTACCCTTTTAAATCTCGACCGTTGATCTCCCAAATCAATGGTCCACGTTATTACTTTCCTTTTTTAATCCAACGACCCCAAACCCTACTCCATTCTCTCATTTGCACCGCCTCTGAATATCTTCTCTCTCAAATACCCTCAAACACTAATCACTGTCCACCTTCTCCGGCCACCGCCTGAAACCATGACCTCTCATTATCTCCTGGCCTCTGCTTCACCCCACGCTAGTTTGACACTACCCTGAGGTCCTCAGGTGAACCTGGAGCGGTTCAACTCCTATCCATGATCTTTCACGCCATTTTTTGGCCACCTCCAGCCGTTCGAGTAAGATCTATGACTTTTTCAGCTAAAACTGGTAACACTTTAAGGTTTTCTCATCTTCTCTGGGTTCTCTAAAACCCTAACTCTTGATATTTTCCAATTTTTCTTTTAGATTTGTCTTAGATCTGGGTATGTCCAGAATTATCTTGCTATTTTCCCTTGAAGATTTGCCGATTTTCTCAAAATGACTCTTCTCTTTTTAAAACGCGTTTCCTTCTGATTGTTGGTATTAATCTATGATTTTTACTATGTTTAAATGGTTTATTTAAGTTTTTTCTTTTATCGGAATCATTATGTTGAAAACCAAAATTTCCTAGTTCTATCCTGGGTTTCTGAGTGTGTTTTTGGTAATATGTTCGAGCATTCTGTGATTCTGTGACCGTTACCCTATGTTTTCTTGTTAGGGTTGTTGACTTCGACTATTACTGCTTATTATGTGTTTATTCCCAGAAATTTGTGGTTATTTCCTCTCATCAGTACCATCATATACTTTGAATCCCAGATTTATGTCATTCTTTTACCCTACTGTTGTTTGTGTTATATTTGCTTCGTTCAGTGTGATATTTCCCTTGGTCAATGTTACCTTTTAATGAAATCCCTGATTCCTTGTGATTGGTAACTTTGTTCCCTACTGATTATCAACCTCTAAATATTCTCTTCCCTTATTTTACGGTTGGTTGTGCTGTCAAATTGATTCTTAGACATTTTCCTTAATTAGAATTTGTCGAACCTAGCCTTTATTACATGCTCTGTACTATGCTCATTTCCTTATGTGTTATATTCCAGACTCATGTGATCCCCTTCCTTATTTGTCACGTGCTTTCTAATGTTGGTAAATTGCTCCCTTAATTAAAGGAGACTTGGCTAATTTTCTAATTGATTCTGCAGTTCTATAATTGCTTCTTGCCTTATTGACTTGACTTTTAAACTATTATATATAGTCTCCTCTCTTTTCATTACACACACGAACAATTACACTATTTTGAACTCTCGTTTACACATATACACTCTCTTGCTTCTCTTGCTGTTTACTTGATACTCAGTCGGCTGCAACCCAAAATTGAGTGATTACATTGCTCTACTGCTCTATTGCTCTACACACTACTGCTCTACTTCCGTTTATTGTACTGCTCTTCACTCCTCACTCTTCACTTATTCTCTCATTTTTACTAGTATGTTTTCAGTTTAACTTACAACATCCAAAACAATATGTCTCTATTTGTATTACACTTCCTTTTGTTTCTCTTATGCTTCTACTTGTGGTTCTGCTGTCTCCCTTGCAATTAGCATGCCTATTTTTCCATATGATTACCCTTTTCTGTAATTCAGCATGTCTATTACTTTCTTACACTTTCTACTGCTATTCTATTCTACCCCCTAACCCTCAACATATTATAAGCATGTGTTACTGACACCTAGTTACTATGTGATCCTGAACCCTTCCCCCTAAACCTAATGTGTAACTCTGTTTAACACCCCTTAATCTAATGTTGTTAAGCTCCTAGGATGAACACTTTGTTATAGACTATTGATGTGACTATTTAAGTTCTTTAGTACTTCTCAGGTGTTAACCCGTTTGCAAATATGCTTTCACATATGAACTACTTGTCCCCAATTCCTCCTTTTCCCGTTTGTGTTTGAATTATTTATGTTGATTTGGTTTTGAGTTGCTGATTGTCTTGTTTCTTTTCTTCTTCCAGCCGGTTTTCACTAAGGCAAACTCTTCTATTGCTTTCCAAAACTTATTTCAAACTAATTATTGTCAAAACTATTTCCAACTCAACTCTTTTAAACCTATGTCAAAGCACTCTCACTCTACTCTTAGACCACTAAGTTCTGCCCCTTTTGTGTGAGCCTTTCCTTGGGACCCTTGAGCTCTCTCTGAACTTGGACACATAAAAGCTAGTCTTTCCACACTGAACTTACTCTATCTTGCTATGAAATCTGGGTGTGATCACTGCCCGGGATCCCTTGAGGTCTTTAGGGAACTCTGACACACCCAGATATGAGAAATACCATGGAACAATCTTGACATTTGAGGTGAATTATTACATAACTCAGGGAGGAAGTCTTAATCGGGTGTTGGAAATCTGGGCCTATTTTCAGGCTCTCTATAGTGTAACTTTTTGATTTTCTTATCTACTTATGTAATTCATTTCAGTGCTAGTCTGTAATAATTTGTTGTAAACAACGAATCATTCTCAAAACCTTCCAATCACGTGTTACATTTCAACATCGGGCAAGTGAGAGAAGGGAGAATCTTTGGTGTGAGAAGCCGTTAGAAATGGCAAGAGGTGAGAATGAGGAATGCGTGGTTATTGGTTTGGAATCACTCGCCATGGATTTGGGTGATTTAGGGTCTGATTTGTGTGAGGAAGGTGAGTGAACAATGTTAGGCGTTTGGGTCTTGGGAGATTAGGGTTCTGTTTATCTCTTATTTGGTTAACGTTTGGCAATGGGTCAGTGTCGGGCAGACGGGCGGGCATGCCTTTGGTCCCGGGGAGATTTGGGCGACTGGGAAGGGATTTAGGCTTAACAACCCATTGGCCCAATTGGTTTCTCTTAAAACAAAGAACAACCCTTTTCATTTTCCCCTCACTTTTGTTTTCTCTTTTTTTTCCACTTGTTTTCTTTTCCTTTTCAATTAACAAAATTAAACTCTAAAGCTAAAAGAAAACTGAAAAATTAATTTAATTACCTACTAAGGTATTTTTAATTACTTTATTAACAAAAATTACACTCTTTTAATTACTCCTAAATTAAAAGAAGAAATTGCTAACTTAACAAAAAGGCTAAAATACAAAAATGAGTCATTTTCGTGATATTTTATTTTTATAAAACGACTAATTTACTAATTAACCTAAGAATATAAAATTAAATCCTAAATACAAATGCAATATATTTTTGTATTTTTTATTAATTAAATGAAATAAACATTCACAGACAAATACAAACAATTAACAAAAAAATGCTACAAAATCTACGAATTGCAACTAATAGGAAAATTATTTTGTTTTGAATTTATGGGAGTAATTCATATAGGGCAAAAATCACATGGTCACAGCTGCCCCTCTTTGCTGGGAAACACGAAGAGTTTTTGTGCAAAAAAAAAGTGAGCGGATACGAGCAATTTTTGCCCATTTGAATACTCCGTGGGAAGCATTTTTGAAAGATTTGACCGCACCCTACTTCCGAGGTTGCCTACATATCCTTGGCTATAAAGGAATCAGATCAGTGTAGTTCAAAAAGTTTCGGTAGCAGGGACTACCATGAAGCTGTGGTTTCACTGTTACTGCTACTACTTACTGAACCCCTTATTATGCCATGTCAAAATAAAAGAAGCTAGACTAGACTTTGATCTATGCGTTATAAAAATCCTATCTATATCTTCAAGCTTGATCTTGTGATTCCTGTTACCTTTTGACTTGTATTTCCCGGGTGAAGTTCCTTTGTTGCCGACTTGAATTGTAATCTGAGATGCTTTCCCTTTTCTCCAGGTGGATGCCTGATTACCGACACTTACATTGTTTCCCTTCCTTAAAACTAATGTTGTTCTCCCTTGCTCTCCAGGTGGTTGCCTGATTACCAAAACCTTCTATATTCCCGTGCTCTCCAGGTAGGCACCTGATTGCTGAACTTGAACTGTATTCCCATGCTCTCCAGGTGGGCGCCTGATTGCCAAAATTTGAACTGTATTCCCATGCTCTCCAGGTAGGTGCCTGATTGCTGAACTTGAACTGTATTCCCGTGCTCTCCAGGTGGGCGCCTGATTGCAAAAACTTGAACTGTATTCCCGTGCTCTCCAGGTGGGCACCTGATTGCTGAATTTGATCTGCATTCTCGTGCTCTCTAGGTGGGTGCCTGATTGCTAAAACCTGAACTGTATTCCCGTGCTCTCCAGGTGGGTGCCTGATTGCTGAACTTGAACTGTATTCCCGTGCTCTCCAGGTGGGCGCCTGATTGCTAAAACTTGAACTGTATTCCCATGCTCTCCAGGTGGGCTCCTGATTGCTGAACTTGAACTGCATTCACGTGCTCTCCAGGTGGGTGCTTGATTGCTAAAACTTGAATTGTATTCCCGTGCTCTCTAGGTGGGCGCCTGATTGCTGAACTTGAACTGTATTCTCGTGCTCTCCAGGCATGTGCCTGATTGCTGAACTTGAGCGGTGTTCCCATGCTCTCTAGGTGGGCGCGTGATTGCTGAACTTGAACTGTATTCCCTTGCTCTCCAGGTGGGCACCTGATTGCCTAAACTTGAACTATATTCCCGTGCTCTCCAGGTGGGCGCTTGATTCTTGAACTTGAACTGTATTCCCGTGATTTCCATGTGGGCATCTGATTGATGAACTTGAACTGTATTCCTGTGCTCTCCAGGTGGGTGCCTGATTGTGCTCTCCAGGTGGGCTCCTAATTGCGAAATTGAACTGTATTCCCATGCTCTCCAGGTGGGCGCCTGATTGCTAAACTTGAACTATATTCCCGTGCCTTCCAGGTGGGCGTCTGATTGCTGAACTTTAACTGTATTCCCGTGCTCTCCAGGTGGGCACCTAATTGCTGAACTTTAACTATATTCCTATGTTTTCCTGGTGGGTGCCTAATTGCTGAACTTGAACTGTATTCCCATGCCTCCCGGTGGGCTCCTGATTTCAACAAAATAGACAAAACAAAGAAAATTTTCTGCCCCAGTTTGGTAGTTGGGCACATATGTGAGTGTTAACTGAATCACGTTACCAAATATTTTAAGAATTTGAAAGCTAGATCCCATTATACAGGAGGGTCCTGACAACTCCTTGTTAAATGACAGTTTTAAATCTAAGTTATATCTTCTAAAGGTGTGACTTCCGCTAAATCTTGTTATCTAAGCAGATCTTAAAACTATATTCCATTATCCAGGACGGTCCTGAAAATCAAAATCAAGTCTTATCTTAAGAGTGACAACTTTTAAGGCCGAGTTATACTTCTACAGTAGAACTTGCTCTAAATCTTGTTATCTAATGGAAATCTTAATGCTAGGTCCCATTATTCAGGAGGGTCCTAAAAACTCCTAATTAGATTCTATCTCAAACATGCAAAGTTTTAAGCCAACTTATGTTCCTTTGAGATACATTTATGATATATTTTTCTATTCATGATTGTTTTAAATTTTAAACTAGGTCCCATTTTCCAGGAGGGTTCTCAGATTTTATGGTCAAACCTGTTTGGTGCTTGCTTTTCCATACGGAGGGTTTCTCCGAGACAAATGAGATTTTCTGCCCCTATTTCAAATCAAAGAAAAATCTTGTCAGTTTAAAATGTGGTGGTTGGTTTGTGGCCTTGACTTCGAGGGCGATTGCTCCTTCACTTCCCATGATAACTTGATTTCCATTCGAAGACCTTGCTTGTTTATCGACTAACCACTTTCTCTGTCATCTTTATCATAGAAAATACCTCTTCTCCATTCAAACCCAATACTCTCTATCTATTGCATTGCTCACAAACCGACATTTACCAAACCTCTGTGTTTCATATGAACCCCAAGGCATATTGATTGTTACCAACCCAGTGAGCACATTGTTCTTTCCTGATTTACATCATTGACCTTGGCCTTGAGGTCTATTGTTCCATCGCTTGCCATCATAACTTTGATTTCTATTTGGAAGATCTTGCTTGTTACTAGTTTACCACCATTTTGTCAATCTTATCACAGAAAATACCTTTGATCAGTTCATCCTAACCATCCATCTAATGCATTATTCATAAATTGATATATCCCAAGCCTTTGTATTTCACACGAATCCCAAAGCATGTTGATTGTTACCAACTCAGTGCGCTTGCTATTCTTTCCTAACTTATGCCACTTTGATGCGCTAGACAGAACCCGTTTTGTGCAATTGGAAAGCTGGTGGCAAATTTTGAAATCATTTCTCACTTGTTATGACCAAACTGACTCAGGAAGAGGAAGTAAACAAGACAAAAGGAACAGAGTAAAGGACAGTAGAAAGAGATAATTCCTAATAAGAAAACTACAAAGTAGAAACCTATCAGATGTGGATACCAACTCTAATGACCATGACATGCACCTGTGGCCTATTATGTCAAGCAAGCCTAATGTTCAACTCTTGTTGTACCTTTAAACCATGAAACTGGGCTTCAATGTTCCGATTATCCAATCTGATTCACAATCCTTATTCGACTTATAGTGCCTGAAGGATTTTTACCATCAAGCCTCTCTCATTTTGTTCTTTCTCTCAATTTACAGTCGCCTCAAGGTGCCCGTGAAGGTTTTCACCAATAAGACTCTCTCATTTTTTATTTTTCTCAGCTTTCATCACCTTACGTCGCCTGTGAGGGTTTTCACCGATAAGACTCTCTCATTTTTTCATTTTCCTTGTTTGGACCGGAGTGTTGCCCCTGATATGAATCACCCCTACTAGCTTGACTTGTCATCTCGAAGACTGGTCGGAAGGTCTTTCTTTAGACCTTAATGTGGGTTTTTGGATAGGATTAGAAAGAAAGGGTATCAAATGGCTCAAAACAATTCAAATGGGTCCAAAATTACAACTTTCGGGATCAAATTTCCTATAACAAATGCAACTTCTGCCCCTATTTCTTTGCTTGGGGACTTTTGGATTTTTATTTTGTTGGGACTGAATTGTGAGGCTACATACGTATCCTTAAAAGGAATTAGGTCAAACGTAGTTCATGTCATAGGAATTACTTTATTAGTTGTGATTTTTCTTTTATTTTTCTTTCTCTTGTTTTCTTCTTTTTGTTTTTCTTATTGTTGTTTTTCCTCTCTTTTTTTTTTCTTTTTTCTTTTTTCTTTACTTATCTTTTGCGCTTACGCTTCTGAATGTTGTTATTGATTCCAAAAGAGGGGTATGAATAAAAAAATAAGTCTCAAAGGGGTAGCAAATAATAAAGTGTTTAGATAGCAGAATAAAATGCCTTCGTCATTCCAATATCCAAAGCATGCCAGATGTAAACAACACAATTAAACAAACCAAAGAAATCACACATATTAGAATTGATAGCCACATCCACAGATTTGCCTTCTACATCTGTTAAGTACAAAGCATTATTGGGCAACACTCTCACTCTCATTACCACGGACATCCCCTGTCAATTTAGGCAAACTTGCCTTTAACTTCAATCTGATGCGACATGATGCATTTCAATAGGGTTTCTTTATGTTCTATCTGCCCCATTCTCATACAATTTGGGCTTGAAGTGATCTCGAAATGCTTTTTCACTTATTTCCCTCCAATGTCCTTATCGTCTTCAAAATTGTTTCATTGCTTCATGACTAAACCAACTTTAAAGACTAGGCTGAAAATTATGTGTGCATGTCATGTAACTATAGTCTACAGGAAAAGAACTATAAAAGGAAAAGAGAACTAAACAAAAATGACTAGAAATAACAGAAAACAAAAAATTGCATTAGCCAGATAGTGAAAGGGTTTGAACAATAAAACAAGCAAGCTAAAGTAGGGTTACAACCCTGGAACAAACGTAGACAATACTAAAAGAGCTACTACGACTAAAAAACTAGGCAAAATAAAAGGATAGAAGGGTTTGAATCATAAGACAATATCCAGATTACAATCCTAAAATAATCCGGACAACAGAAAGGACAACAACATATAACACCAAGACTCCTTCCCGGCTAGCCAAGAAATAAGCATCTTTCCAATTACCAACCTCGACATCTTAGCCAGTAAGTTCCGCATCAATATTGCCAAGACCATTACCAACTTCAATATTATCAACTTTAGTCAACACGTTCCCAAGAGGATTCACATGCTCCGTGTCACTGTCATTGATCACAATTACCCCTTCTTGAATCATTCTTTCTATTTCCCTCTTCAAAGAGCGACAATCTTCAATGCTGTGCCCTTGGACATTAGAGTGGTACATGCATCGTACAACAGGATCACAGCCTCTTGCATATGAGTCTGGAGTATAGCTGAGGAGCAGCTCAATTAGGCCAAAATGCTTTAACTTTTCAAACAAACTTGTGTAGGATTCTCCGATGGGAGTGAAATTATATTTTTTCCTTTTTTTCCCTCCATGCCTCAGTTTTCTAGGATTTTTGGATGTTTGAAAATGTTGTGAAGGCACACGAGAATTTTAGGATGCTGGTGCTCGCCCTAGGGGAGTGAACTAGTGGCTGGATAGATGACCGGATGTTGTTCGGTGGATAATACTGGGGTAGATTTTGTGGAGTTTGGGGATGTTCATGGGGTCAGTATTGATGCTGAAAGCATTTAGCAAGAACGACCACTGGACCCTATCATCGGCGGAGGGAGTGACCTGGTGGTTGGACAGATGACCGAATGTTGTTTGACGGATAATACTGGGGTGGATTATGTGGAGTTTGGGGATGTTCATGGGGTCAGTATTGAGGCTGAAAGCGTTTAGCAAGAAAGACCACTAGACCCTATCATTGGTGGGGCTCAACAACATCTTTTCTATCAATGGGAGGACAGTCCTGAGCAACTTGTTCATTTCTTCTGAGCCAAAAGTCTCTAAAACTTTCCTTAATTTGTAAATGCTATTTTTGGCTCAGTGATTTTAGTGGAAGTTTGGGAAAATCCTACTGAGTAGTAGGTTATGGTTTTTTCACCTTTTGAGCCTGGTGTTTTTCACGTAAAAATCTTTGTGTTCTTTACTTTATACACTCTTAATTTTGCAAACAGTCATAGTAAGTACATCTAGAAGAACCTGAGAAAATTAGGTACCACACAAATCAACCCCCCTCTTGTGTGGTATTGACGTTTAGAACATCAATTGGTATCAGAGCAGGTTATCCTTGAAGAGGGTAAAAACTTAGGAGAAGATCAACAATAAGTGCACCACCTGGGAACTGGGAAGGGAAATCCACTGCCAAGACTCCACTTTTCAATGGTCTGTACTATTCTTGGTGGAAGAACAGAATGAAAGATCACCTTATAGGCGAAGATTATGAACTTTGGGACATATTCAGTGATGGTTCCCTAGCAACCACTAAGAAGAATCCTGAAGGAATTGATGTGCTGAAAACAAGGGCTGATTGTACTGCTAAGGACCTGAGGAAATGGGAGAAAAATGCTAAGGCCAAGAAGTGGCTTGTATGTGGACTAGGACCAGACAAGTATAGTAGGATCCAAAGATGTACAACTGCTAAGGAAATATGGGACACTCTACAAGTAGCTCATGAAGGAACACCTCAAGTGAAAAGATCAAGAGGAACACTTCTGTATTCTTAATATGAGAATTTCACTATGAAAAAAGGAGAAACTATCCAGGAGATGTATACTAGATTCACCACTTTGACAAATGAACTTGAATCTCTTGGAAGGACTATCCTTGAAGAAGACAAGGTTGAGAATATTCTGACAAGAGTTCTGCCAGTCACATGGGAAAGCAAGATCATTGCCATTCAGAAATTCAAAAACATTGCTACCTTTAGACTAGATGAACTAATTGGAAATTTAACTGCCTATGAAATGAGGAGACAAACCATGAAAATGGATACCCCCAAAAATGTGAGAAGTCTAGCTCTCAGAATTGCTGAAGGTGCAGATTTGGAAAATGATGAAGTTGCTATAATCACTAGGGATTTCAAGAAGTACCTGGTGAGAGGAAAGGGTTCTTCAAGAGGTACAAACTTCAACAAATCAAGAGCTTAGGAGAAACAGACCAATGAGGGATGCTACAAGTGTGGTAAGACTGACCATATAATCAAAAATTTCTCTCAATGGGAAATTGAGTGGAAGAAAGAAATAGTTGAACGAAGGAACAAGAAGAAGGAACAGGTTCAACCAAAGAGAAACAAAGGTTCAACCAAGGCTATGATTGCTGCATGGGGAGAAACTTTAGATGAAGACTTAGAAGATGAAGCTGAGGAGGAGTAAGGACTAATGGCAATTGGAGAATCAGATGATGAACAAGAGGTAAGTATTCTTCATCTTAAAGACAAGATTAAATTCTTGTCTAAAGAAAGGCTGGCTGAGCTATTAACAGACTTCATTGATGAGTCTGAGATAATTAATAATGAGAAGGAAGTTTTGTCTAAGGAATATGTGATTCTAAAAGCAAAATGTAAAAGTCTAGAGTCTAGGGCAAATGAGAGTGATAACAAAAATGCTGAGTTGAAGAACCAGGTTCTTGAACTTGACAACAGTGTCCTAGTACTTAAGTCTGAAAATCTGAAACTGAAATTAGGAACAAGAAAGAAGATAGCTTATCACACATGTCTCACTCTAGAAGAAAATTTGGGAAAAATGAAAGATGGATTATATAGGAAAGATGAATTCATCAAAGTCTTAAAAGAAGATCTAGTAAAGGCAAAACATGAACTAGACAGAACTTGCAAGTGGAACAAAGCCTCTGATGCTCTCTCGTGGTTGAAAAAGCATCGCAACATACAAAAGAGGACTTGGATATGGAACTCAAGCTCCTAAATGGGATCCAAAAAGCAAGTACCTCACTTTTCCTAAAAATAAAATCTGCACACACTGTGTTAAGACTGGCCATTACAAATATGAATGTAATGCAAAAGAATTGGCCAGCTAAAAGAACAAAGTTTTTCTTAAAGAAAAGAATAAGTTACCAGAATAGGCAAGAAGGAACTTAATTCATCCTTTTTCTTATATAAAGGGACCCAAACTAGTTTGGGCTCCTAAGACTAACCCCTGATTTCCTTTTGCATGTCCAAGTGAAAGGGAGGAGCCAAATATGGTGTATGGATAGTGGCCGCTCAAAACATATGATTGGGGACAAGGACTTGTTCCTTTCACTTGAGGAATTAAAAGGAGGTAATGTCTCCTTTGGTAATGGAAAGAAAGGTGAGATCATTGGGGTTGGAAAGGTAGGCAAGATTGAATCTCATTCCATAGAGAATGTCTCCTTGATAGATGGCTTGAAATATAGCTTAATAAGTGTGTCACAATTGTGTGACAGAGGTAACCTTGTGGATTTTACCTCCACCAAATACTTTGTGATCAACCTTACTACTGACAATATTATTTTGCAGGAAAAAAAAGTTAACAATATTTATATTGTAGATTTGTCAACTCTTTTAGAAAATGAACTCACTTGCTTAAGTGTGTTAGTTAATGATACCCTCCTATGGCACCAAAGACTTGGTCATGCCAGTCTAAATCTGCTAAACAAATTAGTCTCCAAGGACTTGGTTGTAGGGTTACCTAATATCAAGTTCAAGGAAGACAAATTTTGTGAGGCATGTGCAAGGGGGAAGCAGGTAAGGTCATCCTTCAAATCCAAGAAAATGGTAAGTACATCTAAGACGTTGGAACTAGTTCATATGGATCTATGTGGTCCAATAAGAACCATGAGCAGAGGTGGAAAGAAGTATGTAATGGTGCTAGTTGATGACTATTCTAGATTCACCTGGTTTTTATTTCTAAGTTCCAAAGATGAAGCATTTGAAATGTTTTCTGCATTTGTTAGGAAGACTCAGAAACAATTAGGAAATCATCTTGCATCCATTAGGTCTGATCATGGAACTGAGTTTGAAAACTCTAAGTTTACTGAATTTTGTGATGAAAATGGCATAGTCACAGTTTCTCTGCCCACAAGACTCCACAACAAAATGAAGTAGTTAAAAGGAAAGATAGAACTCTTGAGGATATGGCTAGAACAACATTACTATCTAGCAAATTGCCTCACAACTTCTGGGAAGAGGCTGTAAACAAAGCATGTTACATCATAAATAGATGCATGACCAGACCTCTAATGGAGAAAACTCCCTATGAGTTACTTAAAGGAAGAAAACCAAACATATCCTAGGGCTTTTGGTTACAAGTGCTATGTGCATAATAATGGAAAAGACTCCCTAGGAAAGTTTGATCCCAAAAGTGATGAGGGAGTATTCTTGGGATATTCTTCACATAGAAAAGCTTATAAAGTGTTTAATAAAAGAACTCTGTGTGTAGAAGAAAGTGTGCATTTAGTATTTGACAAAACTAACATACTTTCTGAGAGACAGGAACATGAAGATGAAGCCATTGGATTGGTCAAAGACTTGGCTGAAGCATCAGTTCAAGTCAAAGTTGAACAAGTAATGTAACAGGTTCTTCCTTATAGGACAACCTGATAGAGGGAAGAAATCAAAGAGGAATTGAAATAAACTCCTTAAAGAAACCTGTTCATGAACCTGTTCCTCATCAAATTGCTTAAATATCCAACAGAAGCCAGTTGATTGTAAAACCTCACAAGTATCAAAGTTCTCATCCCATTGAGAACATTATCACTGATCCAACATCTAGAGTCAAAACCAGATCACAATTAAAGAATCTGTGTGCTTTTGATGCTTTCTTATCTATCATTAAACTTAAAACTATTATTGAGGCTTTGCAGGATGCAGATTGGGTGAATGCAATGCAGGATGAGCTAAACCAGTTTGAAAGAAGTCAAGTTTGACACCTAGTTCCAAGACCCAAGGATAGATCATTCATTGGTACTAAATGGGTCTTTAGGAACAAACTTGATGAAGATGGAACAATCATAAGGAACAAGGCAAGGTTGGTAGTACAAGGTTACAGCCAAGATGAAGGAATAGACTATGATGAGACATTTGCTCTAGTTGTAAGACTAGAGGAAATCAGGCTTCTCATAGCTTTTGCAGCACATATGGAATTCACTCTTCATCAAATGGATGTCAAAAGTGACTTCCTGAATAGCTACTTGAAGGAAGAAGTGTTTGTGAAACAAACTACAGGGTTTGAAAGCAAAGAATGTCCTGAACATGTGTACAAGCAGGACAAAGCTCTCTATGGACTCAAACAAGCACCAAGAGCATGGTATGAAAGATTGTCAAAATTTCTACTGGAGCATGGGTACAAGAGAGGTAAAATAGATAATACCTTATTCTTAAGGGAAAAAGGTAAGGACCTTCTTGTTGTACAAATTTATGTTGATGACATAATCTTTGGGGCCACCACTGACAAGCTAAGAAAAGAGTTTGCAAAACTAATGGGAAATGAATTTCAAATAAGCATGATGGGTGAGCTTAACTTCTTCTTAGGATTGCAGATCAAACAAAGTCAAAATGGAACCATGATTCATCAGCCGAAGTATACAAAAGAACTAATCAAGAAGTTTAAAATGGAGGATTCTAAAGAAATAGATACACCTATTTCAACTGCCACTAAATTAGATATTGATGAACCTGGCTCATCAGTTGATTAGAAGTTGTATAGAGGTATGATTGGTTAACTTTTGTATCTTACTGCTAGTAGACCTGACCTTGTTTTCAGTGTAGGGCTGTGTGCTCGTTTTCAGGCAAATCCAAAAGAGTCTCACTTGACTGCTATCAAGAGGATATTGAGATATTTGAAAGGCATTACTGAATTGTGCCTTTGGTACCCTAAAGGTAGTAATTCAATCTAGTAGGATATGCTGATGCTGACTATGCAGTTTTCCTAGTGGATTGAAAAAGCACCTTAGGTATGGCACACTTCCTTGGCTCATGTCTTGTATCATGTGCTATCAAGAAGCAAAATTCAGTAGCCCTATCTACTACTGAAGCTGAGTATGTGGCTGCAGCTTCTTGTTGTGCTCAACTACTGTGGATTAAATAACAATTAGTAGATTTTGGAATAGAAGTGGGATGCATACTAATATTTTGTGATAACACTAGCGCTATAAGTATGACAAATAACCATGTTCATCATAAAAGGACCAAGCACATAGATGTTAGACACCACTTCTTGAGAGATGATTACGAGAAAGGATTAATCTCAATAGAATTCTGTGCTACTGATAAACAAATAGCTAACATCTTTACCAAAGCATTGAATTAGGGAAAACTTTGAAAGGAACATGTTGGAATTAGGGATGATTAAGATCACCTAAAAGGAACCAGTTCAGAATGCAATGAAAAAAAAGAAGAAGAAAATGAAAAACAATTGAAAAAAAAATACATTTTTGGTTAGAAGTTCTGACTTTATGTATATATCTAGACTAATTCTTACTCAGTCTCACTCTAATCAGTATACTCCTATGACATGTGTTTATATTAATTCATTGATCTTTTACAATTTTTTTTCTATTATGATATATAAGGCATAATCAAGAGAAGTTCTACTTAAAGAACCTGGTTCATCAGTATATGCTCATGAGAAAAGGTCAGGTATGTTTCTATACTTTGCACAATTAGAAAAATAAATATTCCAATTATGAGCAGAAGTTCTATCCTAACCAAACTCCTAAAATTATAACCGTTGAGCATTGAACCAGTTTCATTCTCGTAGAATTCTAAATAAAATGAGATTATTTCCTAAAAACTAGTGTCGATCAATTATCACTTAAAGACCGGAGTCCTAATGGGATTAGACTCCTGATTGACCACTGCAAAAAGACTGCCATTATTGCACCCAATCATACTCTACTTTAAATACACTCCACATACTCCTCTTTTTCCATAACCGTCATTAAGCTTAAACCTTTAATCATCTTCCTTCTTTCTAAATTTCTCCAAAACTCCCAAAATTCTCCAAAATTTCTCTACCATGACTAATCCTCAAGAAAATCCATTAACTCCCCCACCAGCATCTCCTAACACATCTTCATCTGTACCTCCTAGCGACAAACCTAAACCTAGATTCCACCGGTAGAAAATGTTGGCAAGAAAGACTGTAGCTACTGGTGCTTTGAGAATAACTCTCAATGAAAAATTGAAAGCGAGTCAAAAAGAGGAAAGCTCTAAAAAGGAATCATTTGACTCAAGCTCTGAGTCTGAAGCTTTTGTCTCTGCAAGCGAAGGAGAAGAACGTGGGTCTTTTGACTCATACAAGAATCAAGAAACCCCTAAAGAGGTAAATACATTCTATGTTTTTTCTGATATAGTGGAGAAAGTAGATGATATATTTGTATTGGTGGGAGCTGTGAGAGATGTAAGTGAGGGAGAATTGAAGAGGAAGGGAAAGAAAAAGAAAGATAAAATTCTTGCAATTTGTGGAGGATTTGAGGAGAGTGGCAACAAGCCAGGGGGAAGTGAATCTGGGGAGGCTACTAAAGGTCTTGTGCACCTGATTGAACAACAAGATGCACCTAGTCCATCCGTGGAAGAAACCTTGGATGACATTCTGAAGAAAGTTGGAGCAAGCTATGATCCCAAGAAGCGCAAAGCTTCTTCTCAAAAGGCTACAAATTCCTCTAAGCCAACAAACAAGAGCAAGGTGTCATCTCCTAAGTCTATTGTCCCTTCAGCACCAAAGGTGAGAAATACTAGAAGCAGGGTAAGGCAAAGTGAGGTTGAATTGTAGAAAACCCTAGAGGCAAGCAAGAAAAAGAAGAAGGAAAAGGGAAAAGCTAAAGTTGTGGAAAGTTCTGTGGCTGTAGAAGAAGAGGAGGAGGAGATGGAACTGGTCCATCAGGAAAGAGGTACAACTGAGAAGGTTCCCGCTTCTACACCAAAGAAATCCAAGACTTCTACCAAGAAGTCTTCAGAATCTATATCTGTTGAACCCTCCTAGGCAAAAAGAACCATGTCTGTAATCAAAGGTAAACAAGTGAAAGTTCCTGAAGAAGAAGAAGCATGGAGTGGAAAGGAAGAAGAAGAAGAAAAAGAAAAAGAGGAATTTGAAAAGGAATAAGGCAGATTTGTCCTCTTTGGCAGGAGAAAGATATTGAAAGGAAGAATTCTGAAAGACCTGGAGGAGCCAAGCATGAAGAGATTGGTTTATGCCCTGAGTGCACAGGGGTGGAGGGACCTGGTTCTTCAACTGGATAGCAGGCTGGCAAGAAACGAGCTGATAGAGTTTATGGAAAATTCCACAATAGTGAATGGGGTTGTTACCAGTTTGGTTAAGGGAGTAAAAGTGCAGTTTGATGCACCTAAATTGGGTAGAATTCTAGACATACCCTGTAAGGGCAATGATGACTATACTAGGCAAAGGTGGCCTTGTCTAGATTCTCTCCCTTCTACTCTCCAAATTACCAAAAATTTCTGTGATACCAAGTCTGCTGAAGAAGTGCCTGAGGCTAGGTTTGTGCAAAATAGTGAAATGAAACCAGAGCACAAGGTGCTTTTTGAGTTTGTAAAGAAGTGTTTGCTGCCTAGACAGGAGAGAAGACACACTGCAAATTATATGGACCTGGTCCTTCTGGAGTGTCTTGTGACAGGAAAGTAGATTAACTGGCCTGCATTCATTGTCAAGTTGCTGGATAGAGTGATAAATGGCTCCAAGGCTCATGCCACACCTTATGGGTTTATACTGACAACTGTCTTGGACAAGTTAGATGTGCCATTGAAAAAGTGGGAGATGGCCTCCAGCAAAGAGCACTTTGTAATTAAAACTCTACAGGCTTGTGACTATCTGCTAAGTGTAACCCCAATTGAACCTGGTTTATCCTTGAAGACTCTTGTGAACAGCAAAGTTAGGGCATTGGTTCTAGAGTGTGGTACTAAAGATGCAGAAATTGCTAGGCTCCATGCTCGCATTGCTGAACTAGAAAGTGAAATAAATGGCCTCAAAGATGAGCTAGCAAAGGAAAAAGAAAAGAGTGAAGGGATGCTCCAAACAATGCTCAATCTTCTTCAATCCAAACCCTCTAGTTCCTCCAAGCCCTAGAACCAGTTTAGAAACCCCCTCAGTGACCTAGATTCGGGATTTTTCTCTATTTCTTTGCTCACGGTTAGATGTTTATTTTTCTTTTTGTGGTCTGTTTTGTAGAAACATCTCCTAATCAATGATAATGTACTTTGTTTTCTCTTGTTCTATGAAGCTTATGATCTTAATAGTTAAATTGTTTTTGAAGCTAATTATTGATTAACTAAATTATGTTTTCACTTGTAGTTACCCTAGTGGCCATGAGTAATAATTAATATATGGGATTCATATAATATTCAACTTTTCATGATGCCAAAAGGAGGAAGCGATATTTTGCTTTACTTTGTATTCTGAAATAGGGTGATGTTTATAACTTGATTAAACCTGGTCCTTAATGACTAGGTCCATCATGTAAGAAACAGTGCCTACGCATGTGACATACGTGTGAAGAAGATAAGTCTCAATGATCAGCAAAAATATCTTCTGAGTTGATCAAAAAGGTTGCATAGGATAAGGAGTTGAAGTCTCCTTATGTGAAGAGAACTACATCCGGATCAAGGATAAGGATTGGAGTTTGAGTTGTTCTAGGACTCGAATTTGATAAAGGATCAACAATTCGAGTTTTAATCAAACTCT